>CABEEJ010004029.1:32088-71417 GCA_901482245.1 Timema douglasi
GGGGGGGGGGGGGCTACTAAATTACGATCTACCGTAGGTAGGACTCCTTCCCAAAATAATTTTTGGATACCACCTTGCTAAGACAGTACGAAATTACCTCTCTCAATTATGCACTTAAACGTATATCTGTACAGTCCAATTTTCATAAAAAGAAATTTAAAGAAAATAAAAATAAATTTTTCTCTGTTCAACATTTATAAAATATTACTATATTCTTAGTCTTGGAGGCAGCTGCAGATCAAACGTCTTGGCGTATGAATATGTGAGAATAGATCTAGCAAACTTTTCTATGAGTCGGATAAGGTTCTCCCTACGAAGATTGGACTGTAAGTATTCTAAAAGGTCACAAGGCAGAGCTAGTTAATAATAAACGAGTAGGGTTGACAAATCTCCCACGGTAGATTTGAATACAGGCATCACGTATTCAAATTACAGATACGTGCTCTACTAAAAAAGATTTCAGTTTGTCATAACATTGAGAAGAAAATGAGAGGTTTTAGAAGGAAAATATCCTTTGTGTTTTAAATCGTCACAAAAAAAACTTACTGGACAGAAAACTAAGAAAAATAAATAACTTATGACTAGTATTTTATATATTTTTTAATGGACGAGCTTAATGTAGACGTTTGAAAACAACTCATGGTGTTTATTTTTTTAAATGTTTTTAATAGATTGATATAATATTATTTAAGTTATTTAACGTGCACTTTATGTACCAACTGATTATATCAGCACACAACTTATTAACTGACTTATATCTAGAACAAATACTATCTTATTGAAACACATATATAGTCCAATTTTCACAGGAAGAAACGTTTAGAAAATACTAACATATTTTTCTGAAGTATACTATAAGTTATTATTATTAGGGACTATTATTGTTATTATTATTATTTAATAGGTATTGCTAATGTATATCAGTAGTGACAGCTGAAGATCATGTAACTTGACGTATGAATACATGAAAGAAGAGTTATTACATTTTTATAGCCGTGGTATAAGGACCTTCCTATGAAAATTGGACTGTAAATTATAGTCGCACCAATGAACGAGTGACGGACAGAAGGCATCAATCTCGTCTTGTCTGTTTTAACCGGGGACGAGATGAGGTTAAGGTTCGAATCTCTAACAGCCTTACCAAGACGTTTTATCCTTAATAGCTTCCCGCACTTACTCAACGCAAATGTGGGTACATTTTTTGTAGGTTTCACTTTCCTCGTTCTTTTCACAGTGCTTTATTTCTTTTTTTTTTAGCACCGCTCTTACTACCCGTTCATTTTATACGCATCTGTAAGGGGCTACTCTCGCAGTAGATTATACTGCCGGTGACGGGTTGATCGAGGTTCGAATCTCGTTCGGGTCTACTGAGGTTGGTTTACCAAAATGATTTTATACTCCCCCTTCATGCAAATACGGGTACACTTCCTCAAAATATAGCCTTCATAAAAGCTAAAACCATAAGCGTATAGCCCGAACGGGTAATAAGACGCGGTGCTAAAAAAAAAGGTCAAGTTGGAGAGAAAATATACCCTCATTTGTATATAAGTAGAATGAGAAAGACTTTAGAGTAAAAAACCTTCAGTACAAGGATTCAAACTCCTGTCTCCCCCATCATCAGCTCTCCAGTCTATTGCGAGACTGACACCTTAAGCAGCGGGAATTTACCATGGGTGTGTTTATATCAAAACTAATCCGACACCTTAGCTAAGTCGGTAGCATGTCTGCCTACTGAGTCCCGGTTTCGATTCCTGGCATAGGTAAAAAAAAACATAATTGGTGAATTATGGATTTCCCCTTTTATAGTGGTGAATACCGGGGGGCTGGATGTTGTGTTTGTTCTAGGTTTAATTTGATTTATAAGTCGTGTACTGATACAATCAATCGGCTCAAAAATTGCGCGTTAAAGCTATTGGCCCTTTTCATTTTACGTGGAAATGCAGGGCCGTGGGAACAAACGGTTATCTTTAAGAATTTTGATTGTTTTGCAATTTTCTTTTCGGAAACGGTTTGTTCAATAATAGAAGCATGTTGATTAAGTTATACTTTTTAATAAACACACCTCCTCTATGATTTTAACAGTGATCAAATATATCGATAAAATTGATATTTTTCAATAGAAAACTGCCGACTTCATAACAAAAAATAAAAAATGTAACAATTAATAAACATCAATACATTATCTAAGAAGAGGTGTTGAAAATATTAACATAAACAGTTCACTCGTTCTCGAGAAAACTGATATTTCCAAACGTGTGATTTTCCCGCAAGACCTGTCCGGTAGCTAGCGCCATCTACGGTTTCCGTGATCCATCTGTTCTGGTTGGCGCGGAAGGATACTTTGGTCGGTTGTGATGTCACGCCATAGCTTTCAACCTCCCGCCCGTCATTCCCACAAAATTTGTTTTTGACTTGCAATCGACAGGGCCAAGGGCCTTAAATACCTCAAATAAAGGGGGGAGGGGGGTATTATTATCTTACCAGTGTCATGTTTTATTATGGTTGCATGCAATAACTATACTTTAGGTTATATTATGACAGATCAGAGTCATATTTTCTCCACTACATCATAGTAAGAGACACGTATTACACGTAAACACAAACACGTATATTCAAAAATTGTGACTTTATGTGAAATTGTCACCATATCATTTCCGAGATCCACACACCAAAAATGTTGCCAGAGGTGAAAACCATGTTGACCAGTGATTAATGTATTGAGTAAATTGGTCTGGTCTCACACACCTTGGCTAGGTCGGTTACTTGTCTCTGCCTACTGAGTCGCTAGTTCGATTTCTGGCATGGCCGAAAAATTTATAGTTGATGAAATGTGAGTTTCCCCTTTCAAACTGATAAATTAACGTCCAAGGTGGTGTGGGGGGAGGGGTCTGGATGTTGTGTCTGTTCTAGATTTAAGTTAGCTTGTAAGTAGTGTACCGATATAATCTGTCGGTTCAGTAAGTGTATGTTGAATACCTTAAATAAATAAAAGTCTTGTCAGGTGTGCGTGCTGTGGTAAGTATTACTTGTCAAGTGTTAGTTTCGTTGAGATGTATCACTCGTCGGGTCTCAGATGGCCTTTCTTCGCTTCCCTTCGGTGTCACAGCTTGGTCAATTATGCATCTGTACGCCTCATTCGAAAAATAATAGAACGTTTCCTCGCAAATAAAAGCAAGCGGAAAACTGCACTCACTCTTCCATCTCAAACAGTCCACGCTCCATTGGTTACCAACACCTGGAAAAAAATTAAACCAATCACTGTATTTATTGAAGAAAATTATACTTTTGATCAATTCGTAACTTTTCACAGATTACTCACACGATTAGCCTCAGATTATACTTCTCATAAACATATATAAATGTATCGTTCATGATATTGACCCTGAAAGGTAACAACCCTACCTATACACGGTTACACTCTGGTATAACCCTAGCTTTATAAGACAGGATCATAGTGCAATCCATCAAGACAAGCCTGCTACCTTTCAGGATAAATTAACTGTACCTCCAAACAGCCAATCGTCGAGACTTAATGAAATAATAATTACCCTAAAGTGAAAGGTAATGTCCATTTTGGCCTTTATTCTCTTCTGGTTGCTTTGTACCGGCGAAGGTTGGCCCCGCGACCAAAGGAGAGAGTTTATGATACGAGACGTACTGCTGTCCAATAGCAGACAGGCACCGGCGTCGGTGGTCGTCGCTTTTATCTGCTGGGACGCTCGTGAGTCTTATCTCTTCAGTTTCATCCGATCTCGCTCAGAGGCTTTTTAATTTCAACGGGCAATCTCGTGACTGAGTTAAATATCAAAGGATATATATATACAGGGTGTTCGAAAACTCATAACCCAAACCGTACATGTAGCTTGTCTGAACCAAAGTGAATACACCATCCTTACACTTTTACATCCGGAAAACTATGCCAATACCATTAAATTGTGTTCAAAGTTTTGGCGTACAGCGCCGGGAGAGCAAAGCTGTGCAAGCATGCGTGTACAACAGGTTGCATAGGAGCTATGAGAGCAGCACTACACGTGTAATAATGTCAAGCACTTTCTGTGACGTAGGACCGTTAATGATGACCCTCAGAACGTATTCCCATTTCTAGATGGACTGGTGTGTTGTTTACTATTAATCGTGGTATGTTCCGCTGCCGTGCTCCAAGTTGTCGAGGTGTACAGTGCCACACGCCTAGCTCCTATGCAACCTGTTGTACACGCATGGTTGAACAGCTTTGCTCTCTCGGCGCTGAAACTTTAAACACAATGTAATGGTATTCGCATAGTTTTCCGGATGTAATTGTACGGGGATTTTATATTAATCTTGGTTCAAACAAGCTACATGTGCAGTTTGTACTTTGAGTTTCCGAGCAACCTGTATACATATATATGTATATATAAGAACTGTCATGTTTCTGTTTCTTAAATCTTAGACTAGATTCTGATATTTCATTATTATCAATTTGATTTTTTTTTTCCGCAGACTCAGTTCGGTGGCCGCATAGTCTAAGGCGCTATTCTCGCAGTAGACTAGACTTCCTATGACGGGGATATTGAAGCTCAAATCTCGGTCGAGTGTACTGAGAGTTGTTTTTCCAAATTGATTTTCCACTCTATAGCCACGCAAATACGGGTACACCTACTCTAAATACCTTCCTTATCTCTAAAACCATGAGCACAATTTAGTACATAGGCGTATAAGCCTAACGGGTGGTATGAAGAAGTGCAAGTATTTGCCCTCCTGTCGGCACCTCTCGTGTTATTGCCTGGTGTTATTGCCTGGTGTTATTGCCTCGTGTTATTGCCCCCGTTGTGATTGCAGGTGCAGCAGTGCATCTAGCTCGCACCCTTTCAGAGTCAGGGTTGATGACCTCTATCCACACGCCGCCCGAACTCTGGCCGCTTACGACTCTGCCACATGACCCTTTCACCTCCTTCATCCTGGACTCTTCTTGTGACGGCAGCCGACAACTCCTGGCACAGGTGGGGATAGCTTTGGTTTCCATCCTTGTTTGTTGGTTCGGATATCACGGACTTGAGATTCACAACTCTTCTGTTAAAATATTACTGTATTATTATTATTATTATTATTATTATTATTATTATTATTATTAGCACCACGTCTTACTACCAGTTCGGGTTATACGTACCTAAGCTAATGTGTAATGGTAGGGTGATTGTGAGATGAAATGGAGGACCCACAGTTTGACGTGGGATCCGAACCACGGTGGAGGCCTGGCATTCCCCACATTCACAAGTTGTGATTAATACACGTCTTGTCAGAGGTGAAGGAAGTGGTTTGGTAATCAGATAAATCTGTGCCGAGACTGAGGATTGAACTCCGGACCCCAGCACAGAAGTGCGACACCTTACCCCTAGACCACCAGGCCACTAATATTATTATATAATATTATAATCACGAATGTCCAGCCCTATAGTATATTGGTCAGGGGAGTGCTGACAATTCATAACAATGATTGAACTATTTGGCCAGAACAGGGGCCAGAGCGTTGAATAAAACCCCTTTTACTTTTTGCCAACGGGGCTGTCACAATTCCGTCGATATCGCAGCCGGTCATTCAGTCCGACGCCGTACCGTATGAGACGACATCTTCGGGCCATCATTGGCAATTGTACATCCGTTGAGCCCAGGGTCCCGAGACCACGCCGTAACGATCAACTTCATCGGTCACAAGTTAGACCAGTTCTTCCAAGAGCGTGGCCACCCAGTCTCTTTATTTCTTTTTCTTTCGACTAACATCATATTTTTCACTAGCTTTTAGTAACTAATATTAAACCAAAATTCGTAAACCTACACATTATTTAGAACCCACACAATTATCTTGCCTGCAAACTTACGGCTGCCCCAAGTTGTCCTGACAGTTTAAGCTCAGGGAGAGTGGGTCACCACCAAAATACCAAATTTGTTCCATAAAAATTATCAACAAACATAAATATTTAACAGGGATGAAAGGGTGCTTGAGACCACCCTCATAACCCATGATCGTGGATTATTGTCACACTTTATACATTATATCTAGAAGAGCTTCTATTGCAAGTACTTGTAACTTAATCAGCTCTAAATGATTGGATTTCATTTTAGTAAACAATTTGTTTTCAAACATTCAAAATTAATTTTATGGTTTCTGCTCGAGTTATTACATTAAGTCGATCGTGAATCCTGGTTTATTTTATTTTATATTAGACCATCGTTACGTGAGCGTTAAGTTGATCGTGAATTCCTCCATGGCTGGTTTTTGTTCTCACAGGCTGATCGCACCAGATTATTTTCACCTCCTCGTCGATGGTTGATACTGGAAAATACCGGATATGCTCTCGATACAGAAGAGCTCCTCCAAACACTCAACAACGAGAATAATACAGACACAGGACTCAACAATCTCTCAAATGCAACTCGTGATAAAGATGAGATTTGGCGGAAGACGAATGATAAAAATGAGTCTGAATATTCAGAAAAGGGGAAACGTAACTCATCAAGGGATGGCTGTGAGTTTCTAACTCGAGCATGTTTATAATTATTACTTGCTTTGCTCGTTGGGTGCTCTGCTCCCAATCCCTCAGTGAGTTTTCTTTGCAAATGGATGTAAACTAATGTAACTCCAGCCGCTGTTTGATAGGTCTTACCGTTTAGCCACAATATACCTCCAAAGAAAGGTTCGCACCGACTTTAAAGTTGCTCCACCATTTTGAATGTTTTTCGGGAGTTAAAAAATGTTTTATTTACTTTTTGGGAATTTTACCGTCGGTTACAGGCTAGAAGCTATTAATTGCCAAATTTCAAGTTTCTAGCTCAGCTGGAAGTGGGTAAAGATTAATGTCCATGAGTGAGTCAACCATGTGGCTTCTTAGTAGTATAAATTGATACAATTCTAAGGCTTTAGGTTCTATGTAAATGTAACTAGTAGATTACGAGCATCAGTGAGTACGGGAACTTAGGGCCGCTCCTATGACGCTCATTCGAAGGACAAAGATGAATAGATATTAAGGGCCGGGACTATGACGTTATTTCTAAAGACAACAGCTCTCAGAAGCATAGAGATCACAATGCAGATAGTGAACCGTTATCGTTCGAATGAGTTTAATAGTCCATAGTTGTTGTCCTAAATGTCAGGCTTTAGACTTATCTAGTCAGGTTTGTTGATTTGGAGATCATATATCGAATGTCAGCAAAATGTGCTGAGGGAGTTATTTTTCTTTGCAAAAATGGTGTCCCATTCTTCCTGCGGTGAAATGTGAATACACTCACTAGGAACTCACTCTTCTTCTCGCCAGCCTTGTAGCGTTTTTAATGCCTGGACAGGTTGCGAGACGAGGTGAGAAAAAAACCAATTTAAATCTAAGATTTATTATCCTAAGTCTCGATTGAATAATATTATTCTTAAAGATAGAAAGGAAAGATTAACTTTTTAGCCTGGCATCATCAAGTTTTAATTACGTTCTTTTCTGCCTGTAAATAAGCTCGTAGTTTTTAATAGCAAGAACTTTTAATAAAATGTATACATATTTATTACGGCCAACATTAATATTTGTACTCTGATATTAGTGTTATTTTTTTAGGTGTTGGATATATATTTTAAGAGTGATCACATAACTTGACGTATCAACACTTGAACGTAGATCTAGTATAGTTTCTAGTCGTCAGATTAACGTTGTCCTTTTGAAAATTGAGCTGTATTATTATTAGTATTATTATTATTAGCACCGCGTCTTACTACCCGTTCGGGTTATACGCACTTACGCTAATGTGTAATGGTAGGGTGATTTTGAGACGAAATGGAGGACCTACAGTTTAACGTGGAATCCGAACCACGGTGGAGACCTGGCATTCCTCACATTCACAAGATGTCTTGTCAGAGGTGAAGGAAGGGTTCGGTAATCAGATAAATCTGTTCTGGGACCTGGGATTGAACCCCGGCCGCCAGCACAGAAGTCTGACACCTTACCCCTAGACCGCCAGGTCACCAATTGAGCTGTAAAATCAACTTTTAAATGCAATCGTATCTTCTGATTACATATTTCGCAGGTGATGTAAACTGTTTGAAGGAAACGTTGAGTCTTTTGGACGTGTTCATAGACAGTCAAATAATGATTTCGATAAGAACGGCCAACCGAAGCTTTGCCCTTGCCGAGGCGTTCAAAAGGGGCCTAGAACAACCACAACCGTTAGTGTTCAGCTTACTGGGCCATTGGACGGAAGGAAAAGGATTACAGATTACGGTTCCGTTGGCGGTGTCTACGAGGAGGTTCAACCTGCACAGGACCCGAATTAACGCCACGATGGTTGTAAGTAGGAGTGATGATCTGATTTGCGTTGAGTAAATGAATGGATGTGTGATTTATTTAGGGTGCGAAAAACACTACATAATGATGATGATGATAATAATAATGATGATGATGATGATAATAATAATAATAACCCGCCTCAGTGGAGTAGTTGGCTACGCGCTTGTCGTGTTGAGCTCGACTGCTGAGGACGGGGAGATCGAGGTTCGAATCTCGGTCGGGTGAACTGGGGGTGGTTTTTCCTAAATGGTTTTCCACTCTCCCTCCACGCAAATGCGGGTTCACTTCCTCTAATTCAACCTTCCCAATTCCTAATCCATTAGAGTAATTAGTACTTAAAGCATATAACCCGAACGGGTAGTAAGACGCGGTGCTAACTAAGTATTATTGATAATAATAATAAGTTACAGTCTACCTCGGTAGTCTTGGGGGAAAGTGCTCGCCTCATGACCCGATGTGCATGGATTCAAACCCAGCCAGGGTCGACGGACTTTTCTTGAGTGACAAAAATCCGTAACACAACTTCCTTTGGAGGGGAGAAGTAAAGCCGTCGGTCCCATGTAAATCGGGGCGTGTAAAGGAACCTTGCAAGATACATGAAAATAACTTTCCCGGAAAAAATTGGAAGATTCTTTAGTGGGGATCGTCACACTTCCTGGAATATCTACCAGATAATGCAGGCAACACGAACCAGCTGACGGACCGAGTGCATTCCCGGCTCCGGATGGATGGAAATCACATTAACCATCGGGTTGTTGACTTAAATAAGAATAAGTTGCACGAACAAAACAAAAATCTTCGTACTCACATAAATCAATGTCTATGGCGTCATTATAGCTAGCAATAGACAGGATTGTTATTTCCAAAAATGATTTATCACTGTGGTTTTCTCACCCGCTTTCAATACTAATGGGGATGCATTTCCTTTAAACTAACTGTCTCATCGCTACTCTTAAATTTAACATAGGTGATAATGAAATAAACGTAGCTATTAAAAAAATCTTAAGGTAACTAAATTAAAGCTTACCTAAAGACTCATGGAGTTACTTATTATTCTTGTGTCTTTGTAGTAGGAAAATAAATTAAATGTTTAATACTATTATCCTATCTTCTCTCATTTTCTCGAGTTTCTTTATATAATCCGTTTATTGGCGATAGTTATTTTTTAAATAGGGCTTCAAGAAATCCTTATGGAGTATATCAGGGAACTAGGAGATGACAAGGAGGTGTCGTGGAGCAACCTGAATCTTATTTCGCTAGATGTTTGTCTGCAAGGTAAAATACATGCCAAGGAAGTATATCAGGGAACTAGGAGACGACAAGGAGGTGTCGTGGAGCGACCTGACTCTTTTTTCGCTAGATGTTTTGTCTGCAAGGTGAATACATGCTAAACAAGTATATCAGGGAACTAGGAGATGACAAGGAGGTGTCGTGGAGCAACCTGAATCTTCTTTCGCTAGATGTTTGTCTGCAAGGTAAATACATGCCAAGGAAGTATATCAGGGAACTAGGAGATGACAAGGAGGTGTGGTGAAGCAACCCGACTCTTCTTTCCCTTGATATTTGTCAGCAAGGTGAATACATGCCAAGGAAGTATATCAGGGAACTAGGAGATGACAAGGAGGTGTGGTGAAGCAACTTGACTTCTTTCGCTAGATGTTTGTCTGCAAGGTGAATACATGCTAAGGAAGTATATCAGGGAACTATGAGACTATAAGGAGGTGTGGTGAAGCGACGTGGTATTTATCTCGCTAGAAGCGTTTATTTATTTACGTTTATTTGAGGTAGTTAACGCACACATTCTGAACTGACTGGCTAAACAAGCATACGAGACTTTCTATGAGCGAGAGCGAACGGACCTTTCAATTTTCCAGGGTAAGGTATTTTCACATACCTTCCAGGGTTTTATCACATGCCATGATTGGTACGGGATCAACGGCTTTACTCCGTGTGCAGGAAGTTGTGCCACGGATTTTTATCGCTCAAGAAAACCCGACAACCCCGGCTAGGTTTGGACCCACACACATTGGGTCCTGAGGCTATCACACTACCCCAATACCACCGAGGTCGACCGTTAGAAGCTGTTTGTCAGTAAAGTGGATAAATACTTTATTGGTTTGTTCAACATAGACCCAAAAATAAATAAAGCTATTACAGGCATTTTGTCACTTTTAATATGGTAAACCTGCAAACTGCTAACTGGATGAGTTCATGACATTGGTTTCCCCCCCTAGATCTTGAACAACGACACGTTTAATCACCTTTGGGATGGCTATGACACGAACATAGATCCGAACACAAAACTCAACATCGTTCTGATTTATGACTCCATGAACATGATGAATGCCAGGTAACGTAAGCTTGTGTGTAACTCCATGGCGTCAGCCTTCAATCGAACCATACTGACCACCGTATGTTGGTGAAGATACCCCAACTTATGCGGGTATAGGGTGACATGCTGTCAGAAAAATGAACTGTCTGGTCATTCATCTCAGTTCTCTAGACCGGAGTCACTACTTCTTCATTCAAGTAGTTCCTCCTTCGTCCTCACGAGGCTGAGTTAACCCTGTTTCCAGACCCAATTCTTTACAGAAAATCTGGGTGCACTAGGGATCAAACCCGGGACTTGTGTATCTTAGGCCAGGAATTCTGACCAGCAGATCCTAAAGGCTCTCAGACATGTGTGTCTACGAAGACAAACATTCATTATCTGATGTTTCCTACTGAGAGATAAAGAGTGTTCGGATCCAACAGTAGCATTGAAATGTTTCGTTGTTCCAGTATTGGACTGACGTCGGCGGGTTTGTGGGGCTACGCCACCAATGGCTCCTGGAACGGCATGGTGGGATATCTGCAGAGGAACGAGTCCGAGATCGGGTTCACAGGCCTGTTCACAACGGTGGACCGATTGAGGGTGCTTGAGTACATTGCCATGACGACTCCAACAAGGTTAGGTCAATGGCAACGTGCGCTGGTATACAGGGGTGGCTTTTATTTCATCACCACATCTTACTTCTCGTCAGGGCTATACCCATAGGTACTGGCAGCGCCGTCGCATGAAATATATTGGGTGATACAGTAAGTTTCACATTTCTCGGCGTTCTGAAATGATACCAAAAATATCCCCAGGTGACCAGGTATAGAACAAGGGCAACGTTAAGAACATTGTGGGTGTGGGGAGGGGTCGTGGTATGGAATTGGGTGGCCATGGGGCTCTGTCCCGAGAAAATTGTAAAATTTGAGGCAATAATTTGACCTTGAAATGAGGTTTTAGGCAACTTAATTTCACTTTTAAATGACAATCTTGTATTCTGTACGTGACAGTCTTTCTGAGTCGCAGATGGGTGCGGTATTTGATAACTCGCTATAATACTGGTCACACATATGTACATGACGAATCCTACACATCCGATGCTCTCCACGTGATGTGGGTGTAATTCTATTCCCTCACCCAAGAGAAAGTGAGAAGACCGTAAGGTCGCTTCTGTGAGCGTATCTCCGGCTACCACCCTGGATTATGTGGGAGCCACAGCCCCCAGTGTCGGCCTGACCAGTGAGTGTCTGGTAAGGGAGGAGGAGTTAATTCTCACCTCCCTAGGTATCTGGCCTGATTACCCCTACTTTCTTGGGAGGATGTGAGGCTTATAATCGGCACCAAACCAGAATATGCTCTAGAACTTGTTGCCAGGAATGATCGGCACCACCGTGGAATAACAAGTAATAAATTGATAAATCCATACGAACAGTATCGTAATCACACTTATTTTCAGCATGTGTGTTGATATCCATTCGAACAGAGCTAGTTTAAAATGTACATGTGAATTGTTCTCATCATTTAACATAGCATTCATTGATCATATACCAACGAACATACATTCCCATGTGAGATGTGTGGAGCAGAGTCTATATGAGATTAGTCAAATGGGGACAGAGTGGGGGAGAACATATCACAGGTTTAACAAGCTCTATTTACCCTGGCAACACTCCCCGACATGACACTGCCTTGATTCTTTATGCAAATGAATTCAATACTCATTACTTGATCCTCATTTTGGTGCGGGTGAATTGCAAAGAGCATTAACTACAGTCGCCATTTATAAGAACAAAGAACTGAAAGAATCCAACATAACAAAAAATCTGTAAATACCTCTGATAAGTTAAAACCTATAAAATAGCAAGTAAAATCGTCAATGATTGCAAAGCATGCTATTGAATTGATATAATTTAATCCTATTTGATTATTAAATATATGATTATGGATAGAGGTGCATGGAAAGAGCTAGGAACAAATAAAAAAATACCATAGCATGGGTTTTGCAGCAAAAAGAGGAACACAGTTCACACTTTATATTGCTGCCACTTGACAAAATGGCAATGGATACTTCTTGAAGAAAATTAATCGCTACCATACAATCCATTTACCTAGGTTTTTTATTCTATCAGAATTCATAAAGAGGGAGTGGTAAAATTGCTACTCAACTTCCTAAAATAGGAAAAAAAAGCCACTGACCTTGAAGCTTATGCGAGATCTGCAGCGTGTCCTTTGATGTAGTAAAATTTGCTTCACTTTCACATGATTACGTTTCCGGTTTCTTTACATGGATTTCCATTTTGAAAATGTAACCAACCTTAAAGGCACCTGCCTTGACAAGTCTATATCCTATGAATTCACACCTGGTCCCGGTTGAACTGCATCTTATCATCTTGTCAAGTGAAGTTATTTCAGTAAATCAATTTTTCGTACATTTGGCACGTACAGAGCATTTTTCATGTAGCATGACAGCCACTTTCCATCTACAATTGCCTCACATCCGATTGTTCCTTTACCAATCGCATCCATTGTGGATTTATCACCGATTTTATTTTGACCGGTGTTGTGAGGCGTTCAAAAGATGAAAACCTTTCACAGTGATGCGTCATATGATCGGCCGCACCCCAGTCGATAAGCCCCACGTCACTATTAAGTTCAGTATTCATAGCTTCACTTATAAAAGCTTGACCCCTACTACCACCAGTTGACGTATCACCATCCTGCCCTTTCTTCTGATTAGAACAATTACGTTGAATATGAACTTCTCCACAACAGTCATAACATTTGAAGTTTAGTTTCTCAACCTTATTCTTTTCAGTTGTAGCTCAGCCAAATTTTTCAATCGGTTGGTTGTGACCATCGCAATTTTTGTTAGACTCATTCTTACCTTGAATTTGGCTTTTAGCTGCCATCAGCACTACCAACTCTTAGCCTTTTTTTTCCCCCGTTCGCTGTTGGCAACGCTTCTCGTCAGATGTCAGGACTTGTACTAAATTAGCGAATATTTGTTGGTCCTCAGACCTCACCTACCACGGCCGGTTGAAGACTTTCGTAGTCATCTGGTAGTATATCTTTATTTAATATTTTTACCATTAATGACGACTCATACAGTTTTATGTTTAACTGCTGCAAACGTAACACTAATCCTTCGAACTTGGCGGCGTGGGTCACCATATTGTCAGTTGGATTCATATTGAAACAGAAAAATTCATCTTACGCAGAATTAGCTGCTTGCTCTGTTTGTTGTTCAAAAACCGCGTGTATCTTGATCCACATATCTCTTGTAGATTCACATATTACCAGCAACGCCATCACTTTGGACTCCGACGTGTTTACGATAACTCGACTCGCTGCTCCGTCCGCCTTGTAACCATGCCTTCATGTCTATATCATACAGAGTTTTCTCAGCCACAATTGTGCCATCGGTTAATGCTGTTGGCTTCGTCACATTAACAACACACATTTCATATGCGCCTTCAATGCCACTTAGCAGGTTTCTAGTAGTGAGTTTCCAAATTCTCCAGTTTTAGGAACCTCGCAGTTCTCGATTCCGTGATACCATTGTCAATTATTCCCGTTGCGTACTTCCAAATGCATAGGCGCGATTATTGCCAGTATTCACGTGTCCAACATTAATAATCACAACGAAAAAGAAAGACCTACCAAAGTGTCAGAAACACTTATTTCCTACTTATTTCGCATACGAACTTTTGCTACCATATTGAGTTACAGCGGTGTAAGGAATACAATAATCATTTACATTATTGAGACACAGGATAAAAAACCATTATTAACAAAATCAGCATTTTTTTTACAACGAATTCATAAAAGCCAACTTAAATAGTATCAATAAACCGAAACAGTATCAGTGATACCAATACAAAAGTACATTTACCAACTAAGAGATATAACAATTAAAAAAAACCTAAAGGGGTGAAAAGGAAATTGGTTTTCTCTAAATATCTAAATATAGTATTAATCATTTAAGTAATTTGTCTTAAGATGGAATATCCGTCATGTTTTTTTGTAAACACATTACAACAGTACAAATTAATTTAAATTTTAAATCAAATAAGTTATTTGGAAGAATTAAAACCCATTGATTTGAAACTGTCAATTTCGTTTTTGTTTAAAAAGGTAAATTAAATTTTATTTGTATAAAATTTGACAGCAGAAAAAGTTGTATTTATTTAAGTGGATTTTGATAAAACAAAGCGATTAGTTAAAATGTTCCTTTCTCGAGACAGTCCATGGTCGTTTGGGAAGATTGAAAAACTTTTTTTTTGTTAAAAATTTGTTTCATAGGGCAACGTTTATCTTCAGGAAACCGCCGCTTTCGTTAGTGAGTAACGTGTTCATCCTGCCGTTCAGCACGGGGGTGTGGCTGAGCAGTTCGTGTCTGGTCGTCATATGTGGAGGGCTCCTGTACGCGGCACTCAGATGGGAGAGAAGACGCAACAAGGGTGGTTCGGAGGACCAAGACTTGGACGAGTATATCAGGGCACTAGGAGTTGACAATGAGGTGTCATGGAGTGACGTGGTTCTTCTGTCACTAGGAGCTGTTTGTCAGCAAGGTGAACACATACTTGGGAAATGTATCAGGGTACTAGGAGTAGACAAGGAGGTGTCATGGAGCGACGTGGTTCTTCTGTCACTAGGAGCTGTTTGTCAACAAGGTGAACATATACTTACGAAATATATCAGGGCACTAGCAGTATACAAGGAGGTATCATGGAGTGACGTGATTCTTTTGTCGCTAGGAGCTGTTTGTCAACAAGGTGAACATATATTTAGGAAATATATATGGGTACTAGGAGTAGACAATGAGGTATCATAGAGTGACGTGATTCTTTGGTCGCTAGGAGTTGTTTGTCAGCAAGGTTAACATATATTTAGGAAATATATCAGGGTACTAGGAGTAGACAATGAGGTATCATGGAGTGACGTGATTCTTTTGTCGCTAGGAGCTGTTTGTAAGCAAGGTTAACATATACTTAGGAAATACATCAGGGTAATAGGAGTAGACAATGAAGTATTATGGAGTGACGTGATTCTTTTGTCGCTAGGAGCTGTTTGTCAGCAAGGTTATCATATACTTAGGAAATATATCAGGGTACTAGGAGTAGACAAGGAGGTATCATGGAGTGACGTGATTCTTTGGTCACTAGGAGCTGTTTGTCAGCAAGGTTAACATATACTTAGGAAATATATCAGGGTACTAGGAGTAGACAAGGAGGTATCATGGAGTGACGTGATTCTTTTGTCGCTAGGAGCTGTTTGTCAGCAAGGTTAACATATACTTAGGAAATATATCAGGGTACTAGGATTAGACATGAGGTATCATAGAGTGACGTGATTCTTTTGTCGCTAGGAGCTGTTTGTCAGCAAGGTTAACATATACTTAGGAAATATATCAGGGTACTAGGAGTAGACAAGGAGGTATCGTGGAGTGACATTGTTCTTCTGTCACTAGGAGCTGTTTGTCAGCAAGGTGAACACATACTTAGGAAATATATCAGGGTAATAGGAGTAGACAATGAAGTATTATGGAGTGACGTGATTCTTTTGTCGCTAGGAGCTGTTTGTCAGCAAGATGAACACAACCTTACAGGGTATATCAATGTAATAATGTTCTCAAGGAGGTGTCATGGAGCGGATAGAAGGTGTCACGTGGTCGACACAATGAACCCTCCAGCCGTTAATCTCAGTTTTATAGACCGTACCCGCTACTTTTCCATTCAATTATATCCTTGTTTGTCCTCTCGAAGTTTTGAGTTGACCTCGTTTCAAATTCACTGCGTCACAGAAAATATGGAAGCTCTAAGGATCGAACCCGAGACCTCTGAATATGTAGGCTTAAAGTCTGACCACTAGACCACACAGGTGTGAATAAATTACAGTATTTTATAAATAATATGGTAATTTAGAACCAAATAATAACATATCTTCATTTTTTAAATGTAATACATTAAAAAGGTGAATTTTAACTTTAATTAAAGGTGGTAGTAAGTGAAACTCCGTAGTGGAATAGGGTAATCCCCTAGCACGCAGTTGGACACGCGTGTGATTATCTTTCAAACAGTCCTCTTAATCGTTGCTGTCACAGGTTCTACGACAGAGTCCCGCGGCACCCCCGGTCGCATCGTCAGCCTCCTTATGTTCATCGCCGTCATGTTCCTGTACACCTCCTACTCCGCCAATATCGTGGCCCTCCTACAGTCCACCACAGACTCCATCGGTTCCCTTGAAGATCTATTTTACAGCAGACTTGAACTAGGGGTTGATGACAACTACGTCTATAGGTACTACTTTCAGGTTAGTTGGAGGAAAATATTTAAAAATAAATGTCACGCCTTTATCGCATTTAGTTTTTGTTTTCTGATGACGGAGAGGTAAGATTTTGATCCCTATGGGGTATAATCAGGGGGTTAATTCAGAGATAATTTATAGCACTCCTTTCATACAAACATGTGTACACTTCCACCAAATATTACCTTTTTAATCACACCGGTCCACCTATCGTGGATATAAAACATCCGCCATATTTATGTAATTCCATTCCCTCAGAATGCCACAGAGCCGTTGAGGAAGGCGATATACGAGAAGAAGATCGCTCCGCCCGGTGTCAAACCTAGGTTCTACAGATTAAAGGAAGGCGTGGAGAGGCTACGTAAGGACTTCTTCGCCTTCCACGTGGAGGAGAGCCTCGCTTTCAATATCATGTCGGAGACTTACACCGAGGATGAGAAATGTGGGTTAGCGAGTATACCCGGCTATCTGCAGGTCGTAGATCCTTGGGTCGCAGTCAGGAAGGACACACCCTATAAGGAGATGTTTAAAATGTGGTGAGTGGTTGCAAGGGAGTATACTCTGGCTATCTGCAGGTCGTAGATCCTTGGGTGGACAGTCAGGAAGGACTCACCCTATAAGGAGATGTTTAAAATGTGGTGAGTGGTTGCAAGGGAGTATACTCTGGCTATCTGCAGCTCGTAGATCCTTGGGTGGCAGTCAGGAAGGACTCACCCTATAAGGAGATGTTTAAAATGTGGTGAGTGGTGGCAATTGACTAGTTTAATTCACTTGATGTATATTTCACGCAGTTTTTTTTAAAAGTTGACTCTCTCATTGCCCGTGGTAGCTACCGCAAGCTACGAGAGCGCGGCATCCAGAAACGGGAGGAACCGCGATTCTACATGAACAAACCCAAATGCAGCGGACAAGGCTCATCCTTTACGAGTGTCGGTATCGTAGACTTCTACCCAGCTCTCCTGATGTGGGTGTATGGTGTCCTGCTCACCGCAGTGATTTTTCTTCTTGAAGTGCTGGCGGCTAAAAGGTCAGTTAGTTACCTCTTCCCTTATTCATTTCTCCTGATACACTTATTGGTAGTTTAACCGTAGAGCCGTGGGTAAAAATGACTCATTTCGGTGGGTACACGGAGCAGACGTCAAAAAACACGTAAATTCTGGATAGCCAGTGAGAACAAGGTTAGGGTTTAAATCCAGGCTAGGTGTATTTTCCTAAATGGTTCCACACTCTTGACTCAACGCGAATGTCTGATTGTCCCTTCTAGATATTATTATTACCTTCCTGATCCGTGTCTACATTAGTGGTTAACATATGAATACCCTGGAGGGGAAACATAGGCATGTGCAGTCGTAAATTTAAGAGAGGCCGGAAATAGAATATCGGGCCCTATTTTACAAGTGGCGTCGCGTGAAATGTTATCAAGTTAGACAGAGACAGTTTAATAGGTAGCTGTGAATTGTTCTCAGCAATCAGTATAGAATATTCACTAGTATCAACGAACATACATTCCCATGTGAGCTGTGTAGAGCAGAGTCTATGTATGATTGGTCAAATGGGGACAGAGAGGGGGAGAACATATCACAGGTACGGTTTTAACAAGCTCTGCTTAACCTGGCGACAATACACGGCATGAAAACCGTTCTGGAAAAAACCATACTCAGCACAACCGGCCGAAATAATTATTATTTGCAAAATGTTTGTATTTTAAATCCCATAGAATAACAATAGATGATATTGTTTGATGTCTGATTGCAGGGAAAGTTATCGAACGAGATTGGTGGTCCACGACTAAATCCTTTCCCTTCTCCCGGTCCCCAGAGCATCAGGATATGAGGGAAACAACAAATACAGGCGAGGATGATGACGACCACTGATCCTGGACATAAAACAACAACCACTAGTAGACCAGGAGCGGATACAACAGTATTTGTTCCAGATCTAGTCTATTTAGCAGTTGGACAAGTATCAATACTTTCTCTAGATGCAAGGGTGGATTTACGCATAGGCCTAGTAGGCATGTCCCCACGGTGGCAGATTCTAGGAGCGGAAAATTTTGAATGATGAAAGAAAATTCACGGTTTCTCTACCAGTTAAAATAATGTTATGGCTTCATCGTGTGTGTGATTGCTGTGATTTGCTGTATCTGCGTACCAACATGAAAAAAGGATCGCATTAATTCACTGGCAATCATTTTATGGCTTCATCGTGTGTGTGATTGCTGTGATTTGCTGTATCTGCGTACCAACATGAAAAAAGGATCACCTTAATTCACTGGCAATCATTTTATGGCTTCATCGTGTGTGTGATTGCTGTTATTTGCTGTATCTGCGTACCAACATGGCAAAGGATCGCATTAATTCACTGGCAATCATTTTATGGCTTCATCGCGTGTGTGATTGCTGTGATTTGCTGTATCTGCGTACCAACATGACAAAGGATCACCTTAATTCAATGGCAATCATTTTATGACTTCATCGTGTGTGTGATTGCTGTGATTTGCTGTATCTGCGTACCAACATGAAAAAAGGATCGCATTAATTCACTGGCAATCATTTTAATGGCATCATCGACCAGTTCACTCAACAGAAATCAAGGTGAAAGATACTATCGACTATTTTATTATTGTGTAAAGCTACTGTTTTATCTGTACTAACATGTTCTATAGTCTACTAATGCAAACTGTATATTGTTACATTAAATGATATTTGAATTTGTGTGTTGTGATAGTGTAAGAATATTTATTTCAACTTTTTAAATATTTGCTTAATACTTTTAAAACCTCACTATAATAAACATTCAAATAATGTTACCACTTTTTATCTGCCATTACACAGATAGCAATGGTGTAAATTATATGTGTCAGTGTATGGGGGCTGGTAGGGGGGGGGGGGACATGGATTTACATGGTCAGAAATTAAGGGAGGAAAAGTGGGTGGCAAATTATCTAGTGCCTATGTGCGGCAGAGTCGTAAATCCACCCCTGACTATAATAATTATGTATTTTATTGCTATCGTCCACTTACTTACTCACTGTATGGAATAAGGACCTCTAAGTGCATGGCTGCACTTACAAAAGTACGCCTCCTGTCCTTATCTTAATCTAGTTCTAGCCAGTCCACCTCATTACACCCTAGCCCTATCTTGAGCTATAGATAGGAGAATACAGTTGAGAATAGAGTTTTTTTAAATAACTACTGGGATTAGGTCTAGGATAATGTCCAGGTTGTCCCTTTTCACTTAGTTGAATATATTTGTTAAGGTTATTATTTTAAGAACTGTTTTGTTCGTTTACCTAAATTGTATTTGACTGATTGTAGTACTAAATGTTTTTATTTTAACTATGTCTAAATAAACTAAACTATTTCTATCCATTACACCTTATCTCTCTCATGTCCTTCCTAATATCATCCTCCCATCTACTTCTAGGTCTTCCCAAAGGTCTCTTCCCACTGGGTGTGTCAGTCAATACTCTGAACAAAGTTCTAGATACTCCCATTCGCACTGCATGTCCTGCCCACTGTAATCTTCGAGAGTTTATTGCTCTGAAAATAACTAGGGATTATTACAGGGTATGTATGTCACCACTATGTAACCTTCTTCACTCTCTGTTATCTTTATACTTCTCTGGATCAAATATTTTCCTAAGCACTTAGATTACTCTCTAGCAAAATCTAAAAATATTTAAAGTGAAGTAATGGCTGACCATGAGATAGTTTCATAACGCCATTGATTTATTAGGAAAACCTCCGTGAAAATATGTTTAAACTTTGATTAATTAGTACGCTTCAAAAATATTATTATTATTAGCACCGCATCATACTACCCATTCTGGTTACACGCACTTACGCTGATGTGTAATGGTAGGGTGATTGTGAGATGAAATGGAGGACCTACAGTTTAACGTGGGATCCGAACCAACGGTGGAGGCCTGGCATTCCTCACATTCACAAGTGTTTCATTATAATAATTATTGATAACTGAACAACTCCTGAGAAGAATGGGTTGGAAGAAAACCATTTTGTCATGGAGATTTTGGATGAGATTCTTCGGTACGAAGCAAACTGGACCGGACACCTCCTTAGGAGGAATTGTCTCCTGTATGACGTCATAGGAGGAAAGGTTGACGGAAAGAGGAGCTTAGGAAGGAGGAGGGTTCAAATATTGGAGGACTTGAAGGAAAGAAGAACATTCTGGAAGTGTAAGGAGGAGGCAGAGGACAGGGCGCATTGGAGGTCTAAGTTCACTGACAAAAGGAAATGGACCTGTCGTAAGACAGAACACCTAGTATTAAATATTAATATTTGAATTACTACAACATGATGGGTATTGTTTGTTGTTCGTTAACCCAGGAAGGTAACAAGCATACTTTTGATAGTTCCACTATGCCTCAGCTTATAATATAAGACCATAGTTTAATCTGTCAAGGTAAAATTGCTACCGTTCAGGATTAACGCAGTATAAATTTAAGACTACTATCAGACTACACCAAACTAAAGCTAGTTCTTAAAGTGAATATCTGGCCCCGCTATTTCTATTGTAATGTAGTATAGGCCAAGGCGAGCACGCTTTGAATTCTACTGTGTTCGCCTTCCTAAAACTGTATTTATTTGTTCATACTCATATTTTCTTTCAAAGTGCCAGTTGATAAATATTGAAATTTATTTTTGAAGTATCTAATTTTCCAAACACTCCCTTCACCTCTGACAAGACGAGTATTAATCAAAACTTGTGAATGTGTGGAATGCCAGGCCTCCACCGTGGTTCGGATCCCATGTTAAACTGTAGGTCCTCCATTTCATCTCACAATCAATCCTATCATTACACATTAGCGTGTGTATAATCCGAACGGGTAGTAAGGCGTTGTGCTAATAATAATAATCAATTCAACATTGTATGGGCATTTGTACAAATTATTGTCATTGTAATATCGGCAACATAAATCGCTCCCAGGTCAAAGTTGGCTGCGTTATTTGATAGTGATATTAATTGAACACTCATATGTAACTGACAATTTCCGCACGTCCATAACAGACTCTGCCTTAAAATATGAATGAAGAATAACCTTGAGTATGGGAGGACTCCTTGATAGCTCATTGGCAAGAGCATTGGCATACTAAGTCAAAAGTTCCAGGTTTGATTCCTATGTACAGTACAAGTTCCATTATTCAATTCAAATAATATATTTGTATATAATGTTTATGAACAAATTTCCATTAATTAAATATTGCACATAATGACAAACGTCGAGGTTTTAACTATTATTATTATTATTATTATTATTAGCACCGCGTCTTACTACCCGTTCGGGTTATATGAACTTACGCTAATGTCTAATGTTAGGGTAATTGTGAGATGAAATGTAGGACCTACAGTTTAACGTGGAATCCGAACCACGGTGGAGGCCTAGCATTCCACACATTATCAAGATGTCTTGTCAGAGGTGAAGGAAGGGTTTGGTAATCAGATAAATCTGTGCCGGGACCGAGGATTGAACCCCGGACCTTCAGCACAGAAGTCCGACACTTTACCCCCTATACCCCCAGTTCACCAGGTTTTAACTAAGTGATGGATTAGTATGTAATATATTCTCTATGAATTGAGTAATTTTATTAAATCCTTCATACGCCACTGAAGATGGGGTTAAATTTAAACCTGGTAGGAGAGACTGGACACATGAGGTTGATATGTGATGTCCTCCCATATTATCTTGATGATCAACGTGTACCTAATAACAAGCCGCATCATGGAAATTCTTGTTCAAAGAAAGATCGTAAAAGACTTGTCATGGAGATTTCACAAAGATCTGTCACTCAAAAAAAACAACATGTTCATGTGTGGGTGTTTAGTTAGTAGTATATCACGTGTATCCGCCTCGATCACATTACAGACTTCAAGCATATTCGTTGTAGTGTTATTCCAGTGGATCATTTAGCGTGTATCGCAATTTGTTAAGTTTTGATAGTATTCTGTAAAAAAATAAAATCTGTATATCATTGCTTTATTCTCATATAAAAAAAAATCTTCCACTTTAGTTTTACTGAAGTTTGTGTCTGGCTCGAATGGTTGGTAAGACACTGTGTTAAAAAAAAATTACTGAATCTTAAATGGATTTATTAGGAAAGCATTTTGGTTTTACTCACTGATTAAATTTTGTTTACTCATCAAATCAGATAATTAAAAATTTTAAAAAAAATCAACATTGTGTATGGTCACCAAATAATTTAAGGTATTGTCAAGTTATTAGTTTACCTTGCATGGTAGAAATCTTACCTTGACGCATTAAACTATGGCTCTATATTATTCAACGCACGAACTTTTTCTTTTATCTTAAAATACACATTTACTAGAAACTAGTAAAAATTTTGAAGCAGAATAATATACATTTTTACAGAAACATTTATTTTTACAGCAATATCGAGAAAATAGGACTATCTTCGTCCACCAAAGAGCCTAAAAGTCAATTTAAATATTGTCAAAGAGCTCCATACAAAAATATATATATTTTCTTAAGCTCTTAAACAATTAGTTTAATAAAAATATATTCCAAAAAAGTGTTTTAATTTTAAATATTGCTACAACTTCACAATGTTAAATTATTTCATATCTCAAATAGTTGTGGAGATATTATCAAAATTGAAAATTTATGCTGATTTTAAATACCCTTAAAGGGAGTTTCAGGGGAAAATGGGGGGGAGGGGGGCTTCCATTTATTAAAACCACAGATACAGAGTTTTATCCTGATCGGTAAAATTTTTCAGGCTTTAGGCCGAGATACAGACAGACAGACAGACGTCATCTCAAAAACCATATTTTCGGTTTCAGGGGGTCATGAAACGACATTAATTATCAAAACCTCCCATCCGTTTTTTAATTTTTATACGATCCCAATATTCAACCTTCCTCATGGTGACCTGGTGGTCTAGGGGTAAGGTGTCGGACTTCCGTGCTGGGGGTCCAAGGTTCAATCCTCGGTCCAGGCACAGATTTATCCGATTACCAAACCCTTCCTTCACCTCTGACAAGACATCTTGTGAATGTGGGGAATGCCAGGCCTCCACCGTGGTTCGGATTCCACGTTAAACTGTAGGTCTTCCATTTCATCTCACAATCACCCTACCATTATACATTAGCGTAAGTGCGTATAACCCGAACGGGTAGTAAGACGCGGTGCTAATAATAATGATAAAACTTTCCTTATTCCTAACATATTAGCGTGGTTAGGACGTTTTATGCATATAAACTGAGCAGATAGTATGAGGTGGTGCTAAATTATTATTATTATTATTATTATTATTATTATTAGCACCGCGTCTTACTACCCGTTCGGGTTATACGCACTTACGCTAATGTGTAATGGTAGGGTGATTGTGAGATGAAATGGAGGACCTACAGTTTAATGACTTCATTAATTCTTGTGCGTGTTCTCACTATTCATTTGTTATTCATTGATCATTAAAAATGAACAAAAGAACAACTCCTTTTCACTTTTAATGAAAGCTTTCAATAACGATTCAGTCTAATGAAATGAGTGTTATGGCGTTAATTTTGTATTCATTTTCAATTATTAATTGATTAAATCGTGTGAGCCCGTAGGTCTACAAATATAAAACTTTGTAAACTTTGGTCTGTTAAAAAAATAAAGAGTGTGTGTTCTAAGGGGAGGAAAATGGCCTAGTTTATTTTCTTGCTTAATGCTGGGAAATCACCATGTTACCGCTAACTTATAAATAATACAAACATTGCTGATTCTATTTTATTTAATATTTAATACATATTCAAAAGGACTATATATATATATATATATTGATATTTCTTTTGAATAATTTACATTAAAATGATCCTCACAACAAAACATTTGCGAGTCTAGGAATGAATTGATGTATTTTAAAAATCTTCTTGCTGCTTTTATCCAGGTTTTTCTCCTTCAAATTTAACCGGAGTAGAAATTATTGTGTTTCCACAAAATGGTACGAAGCAGCACCATCTCTATAAGATCTTTTAGATGCAGCCATTGTGAATAAATAAAGTTAAAAGAGTACATAATTACATGGAAAGACCGGCTAATTAATAATTTATGTAAGATAACAAACGATAGAATATACACGATTTATAATTATTATAATATAATAAGATAACACGAAATAATAACGAAAACTAAATAGAAATAACAGCAAGCTGAGTTAACAAAGGGCCAATTATATGAGAGGTGTTGTTCTCAATTGCTCTCACTACTCGAGAGTGACGTCATACGAACACGAGATGGCACACGCTCGTTTTTTGCACGCGGAATATAATGCCAGTTTTGAAACAGCTATAAGCTTTTAAAAGATAACTATATATAACTATATATATATATATATATATATATATATTTAAACGTGACTTATCAGAAGGTTATTATAACCGAATTATTTGATTAAAAAAAAATTTAGAAGAATTGCCAAATGGGATCGTTACGTTATATTTAAAATTTAGTGGTTAGTTTTCTAGCACATTTAAGAGTTCTTGCGTGCTGGTCTACCCCCCCCCCCTTTTCCCCCCTCTCTTATATATTCCGCCCTCTTCCCAGGGGTATAAGTAGGAAAATTACATCTTTATTTCTAATAGAGTATCATAGGTAAGATAATCATATACACATTTTTCAAAATGTTTCCAAAGATAGACATATATATGTACTTTATTAAAAACTTTGTGAAATGTATAATTTTCATGAATCTTCAGACTGTGAGCTCTCATTTAGGAATGATCTCGTTGTAATCATTTCTAAACTCATCTTATCTCTGGTTACATTGGTACATCCATCACTGTTCCCGGCCTGTGGTCAGTTTTTTATTCAAGCCATATATTACTAGAACTGTCGTAACTTCATATGTCTTATAATATAACTTAAGACCAGGACAGGCACAACATCCAGTCCCCAGTAGTGAATTTATCAATGTTAAAGGGTAAACCCATATTTGTATCGATGATTAATTTTCAGCTATGTCAGGAATCGAACCTGGGACGTTTAGCTCAGTAGGCAGACGCGTTACCCACTGAGATATGTGGTAGGACCTCTCTCTAGTTACATTGGCCACATTTTTAAACATTTCTGAATTTTTCTATCATTAATGTAGAATAATAGCGACATTAAAATACTGTTGATTTTTTTATATAGCTTAAATAGTTGTTAAAATAACTACATTAGCCCCACGGCTTCTTTGGTGCTGATTGACAGCTCACAGCTGTCACTTCTGACAGTCAACATTTAGGTATATACCTAAATTTTGACTGTCAGAAGTGACAGCTGTTAAACAAATGTTTATGCAGATCATCTGGTTCGGCGTAGAGATACATAATTTGGTCTGGTAACTTTTCAAAGTCGTCAGTCAGCACCAAAGAAGCCATGGGGCTACTGTAACTATATTTCCTCTATGACCAAAACCTATTTAGCTCTGCTCTAACTTCTAAGAGGTCCATCTAAATAATCCTCCGGAGAGATATAACCTCACGAGACGTTGGTAGCCAATGGCTTTCCCGCGCCTGTTCTGGTTTTTATCACTTATTATCGGCGGGACGTGGTCCCTTGATGAAGAGGTCGCGCTGATGGTGCAGGACGTGTTGCGATCCGACCACAGGCAGGCGTCGGCGTCGCCGGTCGTCGCTTTCATCTGCTGGGACGCTCGTAAGTTCAACAACTACCGAGTTAAGGTAAGCGCCCACCTGGCCGGTACCGCGCTGACGGAGACTCGGACCACTCAGCTGTTTTATTATTTTATTTAACACCACGTCTTACTACCCGTTCGGGTTATACACTTAAGTAATAATTACGCTAATGGATTAGTAAGTGGAAAGGTTTAATTTAGAGAAAGTGAACCCGAATTTGTGTGGAGAGAGAGTGGAAAACCATTTAGGAAAAATCACCCCAAGTTCACCCGACCGAAATTCGAACCTTGATCTCCCTGTCCTCGGTGATCTAGCTAAACACGAAACTAGCGCGTTAGCTAACTACGCCACCGAGGCGGGTCACTCAGCCGTTCTCGAGCCAGAAGGTGAGCTTCTCGTTGGCGTGCTCAAGGAAGTGATGTTTACATTTCTGTTATTGTTGGATTTATTTTCATGTTTATAGCTGTGCTACGAGCCTAGGTGGCGTAGTAAGCTAACGCGCTAGTTTCGTGTTGAGCTAGACCACCGAGGACGGGAAGATCGAGGTTAGAATCTCGGTCGGGTGAACTGGAGGTGGTTTCCCCTAAATGTTTCCCACTCTCCTTCCACGCAAATTACCTCTAAAGTTTTTCCTTCCTCATCCTTACCTCCTAAGAGTAATTATCATACATTCGTATAACCTGAACAGGTAGTACGTGTCACGCGGTGATAAAAATAAAACTACCCTTTCTTCCCCTGATCATCTTCAGACGGTAAATTTATTGCAATGCCAGACAGAAATATTTCATTTGCATGCATAAATCAAGACGATGTAAACAAAGAATGAAAAGTTGAAAATTCTCTGGGGGAAAATCAGATTTTCGTCAGAAACTACTATTTTTCCTTCCATCCTGGACCACTAACTTAAAAAAAAATAGAGGTATTTTGACAAAAACTTTTCAGCAATTTCCTCTTAATTTCTGTAACCGGAAATGGGTTTATCAAATTATATATACATTTTTTTAAATTAGTTTTTTAGCACCGCGTTATACTATCCGTTTTGTTTATACGCTTATGTACTAACTACTATAATGGTATTAGGGTTTAGTATGGGTATATTCATGGGAAGCTTACCCGTATTTGCCTGGAGGGAGAGGTGAAAACCACCCTCAATACACACGACTGAGAGTAGAACCTCAATCTCGTCATCGTTAGTCTGTTCTACTATGAGAATAACGCCTGAGACCATACGGCCACGGCAGCAAGTTATATTATTATTACTGGTTACGACTCTATTTCTCATTGTTTAGGAGTTGGATATCTGTACGGGCTGTAGAGTAGTGTTCCATAGACGCCATTTTCTTTTCAAGATGGCCATCACGTCTAACCTATGTATAGGAAACCCTTAAAAGTTGGTCCGAGGAAAATTCTATGAGTAAAAGTTAAGAAAAACACCGAAATATGGCTTATTGCACCCATTTTCTTGAGAGAAAAAAAAATCTCGGACGTAAATTTTAACTAGCTCATATGTTAATATGGCTTCCGACTTATGTCCATGCAAAATTTCATTAGTAACCGTACAGTTGTTTTAACGAGAAAGAGCCACAATCAGACAACAACTCATACGTATATAATATGATGGGAATGGACCACAGTTGATTTCTATATGCTCTTTATGAAGTCATCACTGTCCTTATAAATTTTCTTAATCACTATCTGAATCACCTATGAATGGGTCGTAGCTTTGAAATGAATCCTTTGCGTGGATAAATAAAGAACAATCTAGATTTTTCAGCAATAATGGAAATAATTCCCTTCCACTTCTTTGGATAAAGACTGTAAGGGCTATCTTGTTCTCCCACATCCTGAAGCTAACCACTCCTGAATCTTGTTCTAACAGATGAAGCAGTGGACCTTGTTCGCAGATTATCCAAGTCAGGACTCATGGTATCTGTCCAACACACATCCTGAGACTTGGCCCCCTCTAAGCTCCTCGCAAGCACCCTTCACCTCGTACCTGTTGGACGCCTCCTGCGATGAAACCGGACAGCTACTGGCACAGGTACGTCGTGAGAGATGAGCTTGAGGTATGAACACAGATAAAGGCTGTAACTACAAAACTATGTCAGGGGAGACCAAATTAAGATAAAACGACTCACTCTGAGAAATGACTGAGGGAAATTGAGATGGATGATGTTGAGGACAAAGGTTATATTATCTATTCAATCAAGTCTAGGGGACCGGCCCCATGGTGTAGTTGTCAGTGCTCCTGGCTACGAGCAGGTCCTCAGCTCGATTCCTGGAAATCAAAATATTAAAGAAATTAAATTTAAAAAGCACAATTCTAGAGTGTATGTTTGTTACAGGCCAGCAAACTCGAGCTTTTCTCAGCCCCTCGACTGTGGCTGCTTCTGGAAGATATTAAATGTACTTCCGGTGCCGGTGGTTTCCGTGAAGTAATCACGAGTCAAGACAGATTATCAGTTGAAACCTCGGAGATGGAGAGCTATCTAGAACAGCCAGTTGATGGCAGTCTTGAGTCAGTGACGAGTGATAATGTATCAGAATACATCCCAGAACCAAACACGTCGTACCGGGACACATACGTTCCTGTTATTGGAAGGTGTAAGTCTGAAAGAAACCCAACTTCTCGCTGAATATATGAAGAGTACAGAGAAAATATGGGGAAAGTCAAATTTTACCTCTAATTGATTTAGTGCTGCCATCTGTTAGACAATCATGAGACCTTGCTAAAACACTTTATATAATGATTAAAAGAGGTCTCTGTCGTATTTAAATTGAGTTAGTGCTGCCATCTGTTAGACAATCGTGAGACCTTGCTAAAACACTTTATATAATGATTAAAAAAGGTATCTGTCGTATTTAAATTGAGTTAGTGCTGCCATCTGTTAGACAATCGTGAGACCTTGCTAAAACACTTTATATAATGATTAAAAAAGGTATCTGTCATATTTAAATTGAGTTAGTGCTGACATCTGTTAGACAATCATGAGACCTTGCTAAAACACTTTATATAATGATTAAAAGAGGTATCTGTCATATTTAAATTGAGTTAGTGCTGCCATCTGTTAGACAATCATGAGACCTTGCTAAAACACTTTATATAATGATTAAAAGAGGTCTCTGTCATATTTAAATTGAGTTAGTGCTGCCATCTGTTAGACAATCATGAGACCATGCTAATACACTTTATATTATGGTTAAAAGAGGTCTCTATTATATTTAAATTAATTAGAATGTTTTTCCTGAGGTTTCTTACGAAGTTTTAGATATAAAAGTAAGTTCTGGAAAATGTGTGAAATGTGAATTTCCTCAATTTTTTCCCTGTACTTCTAAAATATCAATACCGATGACAGTTCACACAATATAAACAACAAATCAAACCCTATCCATTTTTAAACCTTTATTTCGATTATATTTCTATCTAGGTACCTTCTTGATACGCCAAATAAATACCTAATTTGTCATTTAAAGAAGTGTTTACATCAATTTCCACGTATTTCCTAAGTTTATTTTATTCATTTATTTGAGGTACTTAACTTTCAATTTCTGAACCGATTTATTGTATCAGCACACGAGAATTTCTATGAGCGAGCGTGAAAAATCATACTAATTTTAATGGGAATGGTATTTTAACATACCTTTCAGGGTTCTTGTACATGTCCACAATCGACATGGTATCGACGGCTTTACTTACCCTCCGAAGGAAGTTGTGCTACGGATTTGTATCGATGAAGAAAAATCTCCCGACCCTGGCCGGGTTTGAACCCACGGACATCGGGTCCCGGGGCGAGCACTTTACCCCAAGACCACCAAAGTTTACTATTCCTTATTCAAGTCATGTTATCTGCAGTTTTTTTCACTTTCGAGAGATAGTATCAGTATCTGTAGAATAACACTAACAATGTGGTAAAATGCTATCAATATTGGCCACAAAAAAAGTTTTTATTTTCTAAACTTTTCTTCCCACCAAAATAATACTGAACGTTTGGAATTAAGAAAATAATAGATTCACCAAAATAGGAAAATTTGTTTTAACTATAAAATGTATATTCTGAAAATTGAAAAATGACACCTGGACACGGGAATCGAACCCGGGACCCTAGACTTAGTACGCCACTGCTCTTACCACTGAGCTGTCCAGGATTCATCCCGTGCCTAATGTCATTCTTCACTCACAGTTTAAGGCAGAGTCTAAGATGGAAGTGCGGAAGTCGTCAGCTTATAAACATGTGATTATCTAAGATCACAGCCATCAGAAAACGCAGCCATTAGCGACTCGGTAGTTGGCATTTTTGCAGCCATTTCGTCAATTATATATATAATTGTACAGGATTTGCATATATTAATGAAACAAATAGCCGATACTATTGTTAATGAATCCTGGATAGCTCAGTGGTAAGAGCAGTGGCGTACTAAGCCGAAGGTCCCGGGTTCGATTCCCGTGTCCAGGTGTCATTTTTCAATTTTCAGAATATGATACCTATGAGGGAATATCCCCACTAAAATGCAATAACAATAGTTGCGGCTATTTGTTTCATTTATAAAATGTATGTATTTAAGACTTGAGAGTTACATTATTTCTTTTAGGTGGAGAAAAAAGTTTGCAGACTATTTTATCAACCTTAGACATCTATGTGGATAGTCAAGTCGTGATTGCTGTTGAGACTCAAGCAAAGATGTTCATCCTTACCGAGGTCTTCAAACGAGGTCCAAAACAAACCTTGGTCTTTAGTTTGTTCGGATCTTGGTCTAAGTTGACGGGGCTACAACTGATGGTATCCCCTGTCTTGTCTATGAGACGGATTGACCTTCAGGGAGAACATATCAACAGCACAATGGTGGTGTGTGCTAGAAACTTATTAGAAGTGTTAACTTGCTAAGCTATATCTACATTTAATTTATACTAGGTTTTATGAAACAGCTAGAACCAGACATCTTAAGAGCCCGTCTCACTCCACAGATAACACCCATTTTAGATTCCTGATTTGGATATGAAGAGATAAACAATAATGTTTAATGTTTTTGCAGGTCACAAATAATGACACCTTCAACCACTTGTGGGACGGGCTGAACATTCATATTGACCCCATCTCCAAGTTAAACTTGGTGCTTACCTCTCACGTCTTCAACATGATGAACGCCAGGTAACTAAGTACACTACTTGCCCCCCCCCCCCTTCCCGCCTCTTTCAACGCGACTTACCACCCGGCCGGGAAATCCGAGTATCCATAGTTCGATTTTGGTAAGAAGACACGTTTAGAAAAATAATACTTCTTAATCCACATAGTTAACCGGGCTTTGATGAGCTAATAATTCTAAAAAAAAAAATTTCAAATTTACATCATCAAAAAAGCTACATATTTATTAAGGTGCGGTAGAAGGTTGCGAGAGTATTTTTTTTTATAGGATTACATTTTTTGGCCAAAATAAAAAAAATATTTCTCCAGTAGCAACATAGAGTTTAGTTATCTGCACATGATAATATCAACATACCTTGAATATCTGTCAAGGGTGTCCTGGAATCTTGTCTAAACTTTTTAAACAAAGAGAAAAGGTTTTGACAAAATTCCAGGACATCCTTTAAAGATAAAGATATGTTGATATTAGAATGTGCAGGGAACTAAACTCTATGTTGCTACTGGAGAAATATTTTATTTATCTTGGCCAAAAAATGTAATCCTATAAAAACTGTAAAAATACTTGCGCTCCCTTCGGCCGCACCTTAAAGATAAGGCTGAAAGCATGTGATTGGCTTAAAACTCGTCAGGTGATTACCGGTACTTTTATGTTCTGCTCTAGTTTTGTCGGCGAGTGTGTGGATTCATAGTAAAGTCCCGCGTTTGTTTCAGCTTGGGCTTAACAACTGAGGGATCGTGGGGCTACGCCACCAATGGCTCCTGGAACGGTATGGTGGGGTATCTGCAGAGGAACGAGTCTGAGATTGGGGCGACTGCCCTGTTCTTCACGGCGGACCGTTTGGTGGTGCTTGAATACATTGCCATGACGACTCCGACGAGGTTAGACAGATTCATACGAAGGGCTGACAGCTCAGCTAGTGTGTATGTTTGGAATTCCTGAAGATGTACCGACTGGATCATGCATTTTTTATTTGGCAGGGCAAAGTTTATCTTCAGGAAGCCGCCGCTTTCGTTCGTGAGTAACGTGTTCATCCTGCCGTTCAGCACGGGGGTGTGGCTGAGCAGTTCGTGTCTGGTCGTCATATGTGGAGGGCTCCTGTACGCGGCACTCAGATGGGAGAGAAGACGCAACAATGGTGGTTCGGAGGACCAAGACTTGGACGAGTATATCAGGGCACTAGGAGTTGACAAGGTGGTGTCATGGAGTGACGTGGTTCTTCTGTCACTAGGAGCTGTTTGTCAGCAAGGTGAACACATACTTGGGAAATATATCAGGGTACTAGGAGTAGACAAGGAGGTGTCATGGAGCGACGTGGTTCTTCTGTCATTAGGAGCTGTTTGTCAGCAAGGTGAACATATACTTAGGAAATATATCAGGGAACTAGCAGTAGACAAGGAGGTATCATGGAGTGACATTGTTCTTCTGTCCCTAGGAGCTGTTTGTCAGCAAGGTGAACACATACTTAAGGAAATATATCAGGGAACTAGGAATTGACAAGGAGGTGTCGTAAATTGACGTGATTCTTTGGTCGCTATGAGTTGTGTGACAGCTAGGTGAACACATGCTAAGGAAATATATCAGGGCACTAGGAATTGACAAGGAGGTGTCGTAAATTGACGTGATTCTTTGGTCGCTAGGAGCTGTTTGTCAGCAAGGGGAACACATGCTTAGGAAATATATCAGGGCACTAGTAATTGACAAGGAGGTGTTGTGGAGTGACCTGACTCTTCTTCTTTCACTAGATGTTTGTCTGCAAATATTATTTCTCCTCCAGGTTCTACGACAGAGTCCCGCGGTACCCCCGGTCGCATTATCAGCATCCTGATGTTCATCGCCGTCATGTTCCTGTACACCTCCTACTCCGCCTACATCGTGGCCCTTCTCCAGTCCACCACGGAGTCCATCAGTTCTCTGGAAGATCTCTTGATCAGCAGATTAGAATTAGGGGCCGATGATACCGTCTACAACCGTTACTACTTTTCGGTCAGTGAACTCAGACCTCACTTGTGTGAATCCTTGTAGATTGTGTCCGTATTATTAGTTTTCAGTCTTACCTTGACAGTCTCCACTATGGCCCTATCATATAATCTGCGCCATAGTGGAAACAAGTGAGGTACTCTTAAAAAGTAAAACGAAGAGTACATGTTTTGATAGATTCTATTGGGGTACAATCAGGAACGTAAACATTTAAAAAAAAATCTTTGCATTTGGCATCCAAAATAAAAGCGATTTTTTTAATCAACCTTGCACACATATTTTGTTTTTAGAGAGTCCATATCTTGGCAGACATGTTTTACCCTTATACAATCCTCTTGTAGAAACAAGATTAGGAATTAAGTTACCCGGAAAAGAGTAGAGGTACAGGGAGTACATGAGATAGTAGAGGAAGACAGACTGAGATGGTATGGTCATGTAATGAGGATGTTGGAGAACATGAGATAGTAGAGGAAGCAAGACTGAGATGGTATGGACATGTAATGAGGATGTTGGAGTACATGAGATAGTAGAGGAAGCAAGGATGAGATGGTATGGACATGTAATGAGGATTTTGGAGTACATGAGATAGTAGAGGAAGCAAGAGTGAGATGGTAGGGTATGTAATGAGAATGGAGAAAGAGAGAATGCCAAAGAAAATGTTGAAAATGGAGTATGAAGTATAAAGGAAGGCCAAGAAATAGATGGTAAGAGTAAATAACATAAAGTATGTAAGTGAGAGGAGGAGAAGAATGGAAACAATTAAAGGAGGAAAAGTGGTGGAAAGATAGAGGAAGATGGAGGCATTTTAATAAACTGACCCAGCCTCCGTCTGGAAACAGCTGATGATGATGATGATGATAATCCTCCTGTGTCATATTCCATCATTGCTCCACAGACAGCCACAGAGCCGGTGAGAAAGGCCATCTACCGGAAGAAAGTGGCTCCACCCGGAGTCAAACCCAGGTTCTACACTCTCGACGAAGGTGTGGATAGGATCCGCCGTGGTTTCTTCGCCTTCCACGTGGAGGAGTCTCTGGCGTACAAGGTCATGACGGAATCCTACACGGAGGGGGAGAAATGCGGTCTGGGGACTATCGGAGGCTACATCCAGGTGGTGAACCCTTGGGTAGCCGTCAGGAAGAACACTCCTTATAAGGAGATGTTCAAAGTTAGGTGAGATATTACCCAATTAACGCATTCCCTTGATTATAAAACCAGTTTTTTTTTACCTGTTGTCACAACCCTCGTACTTCGAAGTTAACCTTTTCTTTAACTAAGGAAGGTGCAACAAAGACGTGACCGGGGTGAATTTACTTTAAACATTTATTATGTGTGTCTGTGTAGTTACATATTTGTAGTCACCCCAGGCAGCTATGCTGAGGCATGCAGATCTAAGAGGCGTCTCAATTTTGCACGAAGAAACCCGATTCTACACGAAGAATCCCGATTTGTTACGAAGAAACCCGAATCAATGATAAATAAAATGTCGTGTTGTCCATTAATTGCAGCTGCCGCAGCCTCTTAGACTGGAGCATGCAGAGCTTAGAGGCGTCTCGATTTTGTACGAAGAAACACGATTCTACACGAAGACATCCGATTATTGATAGATAATATATCACGTTGTCCATTGCAGTTACCACAACCTCTATACCGAAGCTGGAGAGCTGAAAGGTGTCTTGATTCTACACGAAGAAGCTCGATTCTACACGAAGAAACCCGATTCTACACGAAGAAACCTGATTCTACACGAAGAAACACGATTCTACACGAAGACACCCGATTATTGATAGATAATATGCCGCGTTGTCCATTGCAGTTACCACAACCTCTATACCGAAGCATGGAGAGCTGAAAGGTGTCTTGATTCTACACGAAGAAACACGATTCTACACGAAGAAACACGATTCTACACGAAGACACCCGATTATTGATAGATAATATGCCGCGTTGTCCATTGCAGTTACCACAACCTCTATACCGAAGCATGGAGAGCGGAAAGGTGTCTTGATTCTACACGAAGAAGCTCGATTTTACACGAAGAAACCCGATTCTACACGAAGAAACACGATTCTACACGAAGACACCCGATCATTGATAAATAGTCTACACGAATAAAACCGAATAATTGATCAATAATATATGTGGCATTGTCCATTGCAGCTTTCGCAGGCTGCTGGACTGTGGCATACAGAACCGAGAGGTGTCCCGATTCTACACGAAGAAACCCGAATGCAGTGGCCACGGTTCGTCCTTCATGAGTGTCGGGATTGTGGACTTCTACCCTGCCCTGTTGGTTTTGGCTTACGGGATTTTGAGCTCGATTGTGGTTCTTTTTATCGAAATGTTTACCCGCAAAAGGTAAATGTATTTATTTTCACATCACATTCTGTGTGAAAATTAACTTTTAACTTAAAACCTATTGATTAAAAAAAATATTATAACTAAAATTTGACCAATAATTAACAATATTTGGCATGTTAAAATAACTAAATTATATTTTATTTGCAGTATTAATTAAAGCCATGAATTAAATTTAGATTTTATTTATGATTGGCAAACTTCAAATTTTACAGGTCGCTTTTTTACACTTTTTTTTTATAAATAGGCCTCCTAATTGCATTGTTTAAGGCCGAGGTTTGAATTCCGTCTAGCCGGTTCAGCTGTGTAAGTGTGTAAATAAGATTAAGCATTGTGTGTTTCCCTCTCTCCACCCAGGCTAATCGAGGATGCACTTCCTCAACTTGCCTTCCTCATCCCTAACCGTTCTTTCATTACTGCCTGACTATCAGATAGTGCCTAATAAACGGAGGAAAAGACAGTATTGGTTTGGGAAGAATGTTTATCCAATAGTTTCACTAGAACTAGATTGTGCTGAACAAAGTTACAGGGTTAATTAATTGTTACCCCCCTCAGTGGCCACATGATCTAAGGCGTCACGTTTGCAGTAGACTAGACTACCCGTGACGGGGAGATCATGGTTTGAACCTTGGTCGGGTGTACCGAGGATGGTTTAAAAAAAATGTTTCCACTGTTCCTCCACATAAATGCGGGTACACTTCCTCTAAATAATACCTTACTCATCCCTAAGACCCTTAGCGTAATTAAGTACATAAGCGTATAGCCCAAACGGGTAGTAAGACGCGGTGATAAGAAAAATTACAAGCAGTGGAAGTGAAACTGGAGGGGTGGGGGGAATGCATTACTATTATTATTATCACTGTGTCTTACTACCCGTTCGGGTTATACGCACTTACGCTAATGTGTAATGGTAGGGTGACTGTGAGATGAAATGGAGGACCTACAGTTTAACGTGGGATCCGAACCACGGTGGAGGCCTGGCATTCCCCGCATTCACAAGTTGTGATTAATACACGTCTTGTCAGAGGTGAAGGAAGGGTTTGGTAATCAGATAAATCTGTGCCGGGACCGAGGATTGAACCCCGGACCTCCAGCACACAAGTCCCACACCTTACCCCCTAGACCGCCAGGTCACCCCCACACAATAGACAGAAGGTGACCTCAATGTGTTTTTTTAATGTATAGTTTGTTGATTGTTTTAAGGGGAAAGCTACGCAACAGGAATATGGGCTCGGCTTCCGTCTCCCCCCTCGTTCGTCAGCAGAATGACGAGTCTTCAGAATACATTGAGCGGCTGTAGACAACAGGTCAACGGTGGCTGTAGACAACAGATCAACGGTGACTGTAGACAACAGACCAACGGTGGCTGTAGACGACAGATTAACGGTGGCTGTAGACAACAGATCAACGGTGACTGTAGAACAACGGATCAACGGTGGCTGTAGACAACAGACCAACGGTGGCTGTAGACGACAGATTAACGGTGGCTGTAGACAACAGATCAACGGTGGCTGTAGACAACAGATCAACGGTCACGCTACCACGTTCAAGGAAACGTTCGGCACAGAATTAGTTCAGAGGATGATACAAAATTATACTTGTAGTTTTTAATTCATACAATTTGCTTTCTGATGATAAGTTAGACATGTCCTTTGAAAAATGTATGACCACTACCATATTAAATAACAAATGACAGAACATCGTGTATAATATTCTGTTTATAATAAATTTAATTGGTGACCAGGTGGTCTAGGGGTTCAATCCTCGGTCCCGGCACAGATTTATCTGATTGCCAAACCCTTCCTTCACCTCTGACAAGACGTGAATTAATCACAACTATTGATTATTACTAATATATTAAATCATGGATTATATTTCTACATAAATGATTATGACGTTGATTATTTACACGATAATAATTTAAGGCAACTGGTTCCATTTCACGGTTAAGGTGGGAGTAGGGAGGGCGATTTAAGGCCAGTGTTTTTGCAGTTTTTATAGCAAAAATTTTTAGTGGCCAAAATAAATCAAATATTGCTCCAGTAGAAACAAAGAGTTTAATTTCCTCCACATGGTTGTGTCAACAATTGTTGAATATATGTCATGGGCATGGCGGCATTAGATGAGAAACTTTTTAAATGAAGAGAAAAAGTTGTCATTAAATTCCAGGACACCCTCCAGAGATATTCAACAAATGTTGATATCATCGAGTGAAGAAAATTATACTCTATATTTTTACTGAAGCAATATGTGGTTTATTATGGTTGAAAATATGTTTTGCCATAAAAACTTCAAAAACATTGGCCTTAAATTGCGTTTCCTACATTCCTTCTCAAATTTGAGGGTTGATATAATATATAGAGCGTCTTAAACCAAACGAATTGTTTTGTTTTTTGGGTTGATGTCCTGTTCTCCTGCTCCAATAGGTATTTATGTGTCTGAACAGAGTTTTTCTTGACATTAATGTTTCTGCACCCGCTTAGGCAGCAGCATGGTTTAAGACGTCATACTCGCGGTAAACTAGACTACCAATGACGGTGAGAGCAAGGTTCGAATCTAGGTCGGGTGTACCGAGGAGATTTTTTTTTCCAAAATTGTTTCCCACTCTCTCTCCGCGTAAATTCTGGTACATTTCCTATAAATATAGCCTTCCCCTAAAACCATTAGAGTAATTATTACATAAGTGTGCAACCCAGGCGGGTAGTAAGATTTGACGCTAAAAAAATGTCTTCCATTAAATTAATGACGAAATTAATCCTATTTTAGGGTATTAGGAATGCCAGGTCTCAACCGTGGTTCGGATTCCACGTTAAACTGTAGGTACTCCATTTCATCTCATTATCACCCTACCATTACACATTAGCGTAAGTGTGTATAACCCGAACGGGTAGTAAGACGCGGTGCTAATAATAATAATAATATTTTAGGGTATTATTTCACTTTCTGTAACTCAGTGGTAGCTTGAATCATCAATAAAAAGGGAGAAGTAATAAATAGTTTTGTGGTTCAAATATTTTCCTTTCTCTCTCTCTTTATTATTTTTCTTTAGTCTACTCTAGTTCTTATTTTATTTTTTTATAACATATTCATAGCATGTTTGATATATATTTTTGTCCTGCTTTTTTCTAAAAACAAATATGGTCACTATAATTTATAGGTACTTTATCTTCATATACCCTTTGACTATGACCGTAATTTGAATATTATTCTAACAGAAAGTTTTTTTTGTTGTTATATGTGCTCACAAATTTAAAGGGGGACTTCTCAAATAAATTTTTTTGTTGTGT
>CABEEJ010004030.1:0-12301 GCA_901482245.1 Timema douglasi
CATACATACATACATACATACATACATACATACATACATACATACATACATACATACATACATACATACATACATACATACGTATGCATAGTTGATGGATTTGATTAAACTGAACATCTGCACAGCTCTTCGTTATTTGATAATCTAATGATTGTCTATCTCCAACGCTCAAGAACTGATCTTTGCCGAGTGCCCTCCATCTTCAGGAGGTATTTGGGGTATCCGTCATGGCCAACAATATATCTCTATGAAAGTTTGGATAGTTTTGGCTGTGGGTATGGGCTGTGTACCATAAGTTTGATTACACTAGCATGCAGTTGTGAGTTATTGTTTGAATCCAGAATATCCGAGTTTATCTCTTAATCTTTATTGTCGGGTCAGATTTTCCCCTGAAGTCATTACATTAGTTGCAAGTTTGGCTGTCACTTCACAATGTGCATTAGTTGCACGTTTGGCTGTCACTTCACAATGTGCATAAGTTGCACGTTTGGCAGTCACTTCACAATGTGCATTAGTTGCACGTTTGGCAGTCACTTCACAATGTGCATAAGTTGCACGTTTGGCTGTCACTTCACAATGTGCATTAGTTGCACGTTTGGCAGTCACTTCACAATGTGCATAAGTTGCACGTTTGGCTGTCACTTCACAATGTGCATTAGTTGCACGTTTGGCTGTCACTTCACAATGTGCATTAGTTGCACGTTTGGCAGTCACTTCACAATGTACATAAGTTGCACGTTTGGCAGTCACTTCACAATGTGCATAAGTTACACGTTTGGCTGTCACTTCACAATGTGCATAAGTTGCACGTTTGGCAGTCACTTCACAATGTGCATTAGCTGCACGTTTGGCTGTCACTTCACAATGTGCATAAGTTGCACGTTTGGCAGTCACTTCACAATGTGCATAAGTTGCACGTTTGGCAGTCACTTCACAATGTACATAAGTTGCACGTTTGGCAGTCACTTCACAATGTACATAATCAGTTGAACATCACTGCTCATCTCCATGAATACATCAATATTTTTTATAGCTTATAAGCTTTCTAGATGACTTAAACATAATATAAATACAATACCGCACTTATAATCGGTATTTATCTAGTTATAAGCGTACATATAAGTACAGAAACTTCTTTATAAGGATATGTAAACTCAAAATAACCAACTAAACTAAATTATATTATATATCATTGGGTTTATTATTGAAATGTATTTTGTGGTTACTCTTTGAAGTTGGTGATCGAACTATACAGATAAATAATTAATTCTGCATCCAATTAGAGAATCCGCATCCGCACGAGTTTTAGTAGAAAATACTTAATATCATAATCATAAATCTTTTGAGTTAATTCTTTTGATCAATAGCCTAAAACTTCCCGTTAAAAATCTACATATTATAAAATAAGTCCATCGTAATCTGTCAAGTGGTTCCGGAGATATTAGGAAATGAACTTGCAGAACGACGCTTTGTTTTATCAGTAGTATAGCTAATCAAGGTGTTTGGGCTGAGGTGGGCTGGTCGTGTGATGCGTAGGGGTTACACCAGGCGTAAACACATTTTCATTGGCAAACCTGAAGGTACAAGTCCCTTTTATAGTCCGAGACGTGAAAATGGATTTGCAGGATGTTGGGTGACATTTTAGGTATTGGATAGAGGTGTGCCAGGTTAGGGACAAATGGAGAGCTTACGTTCTGGTGTCCTTGAAGAACTGTCAAGCTTATAATTAGTTGTGTGTATGTAAATGTTTCAACATCTTCTCCAAATCAGCTAATAGTAATCACCAGTGTGTGACCAGACATGGCTCAAACTGTAAAATAAAAACTCTTATTAAACTTACACTGGTAGGTCATTAACGCTAAACTGAATCTCGAGTCAACTTTCGCAACAGTATGTGACTTTATCTAAACATATATTTTCATTACGTCAGCAATTTGTTTATAGGTGAGTGAAAACACACTTTTATGTAATTAACCTCATGAAACGTCACAGGTTGAATCTTGCCATGATGGCGTACCTTTAAGATCTATTGCAATATATTTTCCAAAATAGACCCTATAGGTCACACGAAATATCAGAATTTTCATAGAAGGAACTAAATTAAAAAAACATCAACAGTCACTGATAAAACCATCTGGGACTCGAACTTCGGTATCACCCACCCTAACACACACACAAATGTAAAATATGTGGTACGGGGATAAGATCAAAGGAAAGTATGAAAAATTGTATGTTATAAATTTTTGTTTTAAAAAAGTCTGTATTTTGCTTATCACAGGGGGTAAACTCTGTGAATATCCTGCAACACTATTTGTGCACCCAATCGCTGATCTCTCTAGCAAAATTATATAGGTACTTAAAATTTGATGAAAAGCAAATAAAACTATATAATATGTTCATACCATTATTAGTTTAGTTTCATAGAATGTAATTTTATCCCTTTTATATTATCACTCATGACCCAAAGGAAATTTTAATTAAATGAGTCAATAATTGGTTTTTGTGTGTAAATGGTAAAGATCATAGAAATGAACCGCGTTTTACAACCGGTTTGGGGTATCAGAATGATTAAAGCAGAATTTTCATTAGATGTTTTATTATTATTACTTTTATTACTGGGTCTTACTACCCATTCGAGTTATACTCACTTACGCTAATGTGTAATGGTAGGGTGATTGTGAGATGAAATGGAGGACATACAGTTTAACGTGGGATCCGAACCACGGTGAAGGCCTGGTATTCCCCACATTCACAAGTTGTGATTAATACACGCCTTGTTATAGGTGGAGGAAGGGTTTGGCAATCAGATAAATCTGTGCCGGGACCTAGGATTGAACCCCGGACGCCCAACACAGCATTATAAGTTTTATTTAGAAAATAAACACACATTATTATTTGCTGCCAGCAATGATAAAATACATCCCTATTTTATTAATGTTTTTATAGTATTTGTGTGCATACTAACCGAACGGGTAGTAAGACGTGGTTCTAGTATTGGTTATATAGATGTCTAAATTGACAGCATTACTGGACGTATGAATACTTGAAAGTAAATCTAGTAACTTTTCAAGCTGCCAGATAATGTTCTTCCTATGGAAATTGAACTGTATGGTATATTGACAAGGTAGGTATAAAGAAAGGTAAATCTTTTGGATTAAATGTACAGGCATTTGGATGGAATAAATTGGGAAACCATTTAGGAAAGGCACCGTTATGCATCCAACCGGGATTCAAACCGGTATCTGCCCATAGCCAGCCAAATATACCATACAATACTTGCTTATTTGTCCATATGCCCATCGTTACGTGTAGTTGTTGTGTTACGTTTAAATCATATAATTTCATATTCTGAAAATTAAAATGACACCCAGTTACGGGAATCTATCCCATGACCTTTGAATCAGCGCGCCAATGGTCTAACCACTGAGCTATCCAAGAATCGTCCCGTGCCCAGTGTCATTCCTCACTAATTTTTTTAAGGCAGAGTCTGTGATGGACGTGCGGAACTCGTCGGTTACAGATGTGTGATTTTATTAAGTTCCCGAGCTAACAGATAACGCAGCCACCTTCGACTCGGTAGTTGGCTTAATGCTGCCACTTGTACAGCCTGGATAGCTCAGTGGTCACAGTATTGGCGTACTAAGCCAAAGGTCCTCGTGTACAGGTGTGATTTTTTCAATTTTCAGAATATGATACCTAGGTGGAGTAATTCTTACTAAAAAAAGGCGTAAATAATAGCTTTGGCTATTTGATTCGTAATATAATTTCATGTCTGGAAATATTAATTTTTATTATTTCATTGCTGAGAAGTTTTATTTCCCTTTGATTTATAAGCTATTATATGCTATTCATAAACACTTGAACATTCAATACTAGTGACTATTTTGGTTTAAAGTGAGCATCAAGTTCACGACCACGCCAGGGAAGGTAAGGAGTACACTACGTTCAAATAAAATAAGAACCATTCAAAATAAGTTATAAAATCGTCGTTGTTTGTAGCCATTTTGTGCAACATATATGGCATGTGGACACGGCGTCTATTAGTTACGTGACAAGAGATGATTGGTTGATGTCTATTGGTGTATTTTACTGCTTAAAAAGCCGCCTACATTTCGTTCAGACCTGTGTGTACTGGCGGCACCGCGGCACCGCGGCACCGCGACGCCGGACCCCTCACAAAGTCGGGTTGGGCGAGTCTAATATTAGCTCCGCTACGGGTGGATAGACTCCGCGGCCTTCTGGTGATGGGAGCTTTGCCATGTCAGCTGTGAATTACTCTGCTACAGACCTACTAAACTCTGCTGTTTTCCTGATACATTCCTGAGAGATGAGCAGGTCTAGTTCGGGGAGTTCCCATATACACTTATTATTCAATAAATGTGTATAATGTGCGAGAGTGAAAAAAAAAGTATGTTATTATTAGTTTCTAAAGTAGTGAGTGAGTGAAAAAATAAATGGGAAATTAATAAAACACTGCCCTCGCATTAACATACACTAAATGATTTCACAACTTTTGGCACATTACAAATCATAGAACCTTTCTTTGGCCATTTCACATTCACCTTAAATTTGATTTTCAAATGAGAAAATTGGTGACTAATTTAAAGCAACCAAATCTGTTTACATGTCAGTTTAATTCAAATTTATCCGTCATATTTATTATTTAATTCATGTTATTTAAAATAGGACCTACCGTGAAACCTAAAAATAGCTTGACAACGTAATTCATAATGTATTATGAATTTAAATTGGTACGTTTAAAATATCAAACTTAATCCTAAGATTTTTATTTTACCTCACAATAGCTTGTTTTGTTATGAAGATTTACACAAAGATGTAGAAAGATAATTATTCGAGAAGGGGGGATAAAGGCAACCATAGGGGAGATGCCCTATTTAAATATAATTTTTATATAACTTCATATAATTTGGGGAGGAGGGGGGATGATGATGTGTATATGTGTAAGGGGTGTGTGTAAATATATAGGTCACTCGTGTACTAATTTATTAGATTTATCAAATTAATTGTGCTCGTTGAATATTAAAAAACAGTAAGATTTAATAGAGATTGACATTATAGATAGTATACTTGATAGTACTTACTATAACATAATTTATTGGCAAATTTTTGTATGTTGTAATATTGAATAATGTAATAAAATCCACACGTACCTTATTTAAGTTCTTATGCATATCTGTAGAATATATTATTTGCAGAGCCCATCTGGTTCAAGGGAATTCCAAATGTTTCCAGAAGACCCGCAATCCATCTTGTATTATTGGAGGTATTCCTACATACATCTCTTTTAGGGTGTGGACGTGTGTGAGGTTCACAACCCAGCGGGATTTCTCACAGCACATACAACAACAAACAATAAAAATAAAGACTAAAATTTATTGATACGATTATTTTAATTTATCCTGCCCTATTAAATTGGAATGGTAGGGATCTTAGGGCAATATTTTTTCAACTACATGTAACAAAACGAAGTTTTTGGCAAAATAAATCAAATATAACCCCAGTAAAAATATAGAGCCTAATTTTATACACATGATAATCTCAACAGTTGTTGAATATCTGTCAAGGGTGTCCTAGAATTTGATGATGATTTTTCTTCTTCATTTAAAAATAATTTACAAACTAATTTTTCTAGAAGGTTCCCTTCACTTCATAAACAAAGATAGGGAACCGGACGAAATGGAAGTGTTTAATAACGTCATTCAATCCGTGTTCGTGCGCATGTGCTTACAAAATAAACACTTTTTATTTCGAAACCAATATTTCGTATGGATTTTTCTCGAATGTTGTAAAAAAGACATGTATTTAGATTATAATTTATGATGGACAGATATGAGAAGATAATAGTGTAACTATAATACTTTTTTAAACTATTAGTTTTAAGTCTTTCTACGACATGAAGTTTATGGCAATATTACAAAGCCTATCAAAATCTAGCCTTCAATTGGTAGACACAGAGGTTGAGTTGGCTTGTCTTGTAAAAAAAAAGTATATATTTCTGTCAGTTGATTCAATTAAGATCGAATATAAGCTTAGAGTGAAATAAGCTTATACTACTTTAAACATATTACATAGTTTCTTCATATACTATATTTTTTTGTGAATACTAAGCTTATAATAATATCGGTATTAGTGTGTCCTGTTTTGATCCTTCATCAACTATAACACTTTACTTTAACATTTACGTCTGTTGGTCTGTTTACTATGGAAAAGGCCTACGTAAAATTAAAACGTGAGATTGGGTGCATAAATACTTAATCCCATCCAAGGTTTAACCTTGTGACCTATTAATAGTAATCGGGAAAAACCCTTTAAATGAAAACTGCCTCCGTCTTAAAGTTAAGGTAATTTCAGGTTATACAAGTATCAAATCGATTCTTGGCACTAAACAGACACTCCCTTGAGATTTATACTCGAGACTTTATGCAATGATTACACTTGTATCCAATTGTGCCACTACAATGAGGATTCCGTTGAATAGGCCTTGTTCAGTAGTCGAGATACAAAGTAGCGTTATTATACCGCCTATTTGTGGATTTAACTTGTGTTTTAGCATTCCCGAAGGTTTCAAACTGTTACACTCTATTGGTTAGTTGTATTTTCCCGCTCATGTTCAATTGACCGAGTCCACACGTATGCAACAATATACTTCTCCTTGTAAAATACCCAATACCTTTGAATTATTTATTTTAACAGCTTCATCATTGCGTGTACACAAGATGGTCGTACAAGACAGTTTCGTAATATCAGCTGAGCTCAGCCTATTTCCAGATGTTTCATGAACGACCGAGCCGTATGTCATTATTTCCTCCGGCACTTCTAGTATATTTTCATTCAAGTTCTGAATAGTTTCAGTTATTTCATCAGCTTATTCCATTAGCCACTCACTTTTTTTCATATCAACTGCTCTTACATTATTTCTTAATAATATTTATAAACTTCAACCAAAGTTAAGAGTAATCAATGCTGGTCTGGATGATTGCAGTCCTATGAACATGTGTAAGAGCTGGTAATCGTTGCCTGAAGACACCCCTCAGCATTTTATGCCCTAAATAGGAAATGAGTATTAAATATATTCGGCAACAATTGATTGACCGCATCTAGATTATGGCTAGTGAATCATCCCATATTAACAGTTTGGCTTCTCTGATGACAACCACATTATTCGATGTCTTCCTCATGCTGGCGGTCAATATTTCCTCCCCTCATTTTATAATTTTCAAGTTGCACTTTAGTAAGAGTTTGTTTGGATGAATAACTAGATGTAAAAAGTTACATGTGTAGTTTTTGTATGCAAAAATTACCTTACACACATCACTTTTTCCAGCCTGTGGTCTGGGTCAGTCTTTAATTCAAATAATAGATTTACCCCTACCGGCTGGTTAGGCCTGTCGTAGCTTCATATGCCTTATAAGCTAACTTAATACTAGGACAGGCACAACATACAGTTCCCAGCCGTTAATTCACCAATGTGAAAGGGTAAACCCACATTTTACCAATTATACATTTTTCGTCCATGCCGGGAATAGAACCCGGAACCCTTATCTCAGTAGACAGATACACTACCAACCAAGCTTTGATGTCGGGGTTTTTTTTTGCATGCTAACACTTTATTTACCAACCAAATTTAAGCTTCTTAGCATATTGGGAAGTGCGAAAAATATTCCGGACATACATACATACATACATACATACATACATACATACATACATACATACCTACATACATACATACCTACATACATACATGCATACATACATACATGCATACATACATACATACATGCATACATACATACATGCATACATACATATATACACACATACATACATACATACATACATAAATACATACATACATACATACCTACATACATACATACATACATGCATACATGCATACATACATACATACATGCATACATACATATATACACACATACATACATACATACATACATACATACATACATACATAAATACATACATACATACATACATACATACATACATACATACATACAATACATACATACATACATATATACACACATACATACATATATACACACATACATACATACATACATACATATACATTAATTACATACATTTAACGCACTATAATATGAGGGGGTTGGGGCAAAAACATGATAAGCATTTGACGACAAAACATGTTAGCAGTGATTTCTGGTTGCACACCACTTGAACTACAAGTTGTCTTTATAGTCAGTCAAGACCTTGAGCATAACTAGTATCAATAAGTATTTTACTTATTTTTATAGCAAGATTTCAGGATTTAATAGACGTTTAAATAGTGAAAATATCCCATCTAAATCAGTGAGGGTTATCATATTTTTGCCCCAACCCTTTTAATCTTGATGTACAACTACGAAACAAAAAACCCAATAGTTTTGTTATTATTTTTTGTCCTTTCAATCATTAGTCATGAAAGACGTAACTATTAAGTAATGTTTAATAAAGTATAGTAATAAGTTAAGGTACATAAAACAAAGCCAAACTTGTAGAATAGTAAATCGTCTTCATAATAAAGACATAAAGCCTAATCTAAAAGTACAAACAAAACAAAGCAATTGTATTGAATAAAATGGCATCTTCTTGTAGAATATAAAGTTGTAATCCTGTAGAATAACATGTCGTCTTGTAGAAATGCGCCATGTGACTAATTAATTATCTGCAGGCATGAAGCATTAGTAGTCCTGTGGGGATTTAATAAATCAAATATGGATGTTTAGACCTGAGAAATATTTATTCAATGCAAATATGATTTAACACACGTTCTAAACCTCAGAGATGTTCAACTTTCCAAGACTCAGCGTTAACCAAACATCCTGTCTTATAATTTCCTTGAACTGAAGGTCTAGATTTAATTACGCGAAGAAGGAAGGTTCACCGAAGCGTGACATTTAGAGAACTGGTTTACTACATTAAAGACGCACCACAAAATTTAGTTTTCGTATTATTATATCCTGTTGTATTCAGTCAAAACAAACCATAGGTTATTCCCTTGCTCCTTTTGACGTATTCGCTCGCTTCATTAAGGCCCTTGGTCCTGTCGAGTGCAAGTCTAAAACCTATTTTGTGGGATGGTGGGCGGGAGGGTGAAAGGCATGGCGTGGCTTCACAACCCACTAAAGTATACTTCCGCGCCAACAAGAACAGGTGGCTCACAGAAAACGTATATGGCGCTAGCTACCGGACAGGTCTAGAGGAAAAATCATACGTTTGGAAATACCAATTTTCTCTGGAACGAGTGAAGTTTTTATGTTAATATTTTAAACACCCCTTCTAAAATAATGTATCGATGTTAATTAACTGTTGCATTTTAATTTTGTATTATGATGCCGGCAGTTTTCTATTTAAAAATGTCAATTTTATTGATATTTGATCACTGTTAAAATTATGGAGGAAGTGTGTGTGTAAAAATTATAACTTAATAAACATGATTCCGTTCTTGAACAAACCGTTTCCAAAAAGAAAATTAAAAACAATAATTTTTTTTAAAGATAATCATTTGTTCCCATGGCTATGCATTTCCAGGCCAAATGAAAAGGGCCAATCGCCTTAAAGACTTTTTGGCTCTGTCTAACAATACGCGTGATCTAGCCTCGTGAAACATCCGGCGTAAACCGCCTTTAAAAGTTCACAATCCATGAAAATAATCATATATGTTAAAACTAAAGACTTAGATAGTGATTGATAATAAAGATTAATGAGAAAGAAAAGGCTAAAAAAAGTTAAATTAAAGGAAAGTGAAATTAATGCGTTAAAATTAAAATTATTTTATAATGTTTTCTAAAATGTTAATCATATATGTGTTTTCTGTTGTCAACATCCCTTTTTCTCGACTAATACAAAGCCTACTATGATGAATAAGGTGTCAATAGATAGGATTTTTTACCGACTTCTGGCATAGCATACTCAGTTTACGTTAAAAACAAACTGTTTATTTAAAATTCAAGTTTAAAGAAAAGTTTATATATTATTTATGTTACCTTTGTAATAACAATCAATAAGTCTCGGGGATAGACGCTTCAAAGAGATGGATTGTACTTGCCAAAAGCTTTATATACTCATGGACAACTCTATGTAGCCTTTTCATACGTCATTAAATCTAACAATATTGGTGTATCATTTACCGAAAATGACAAACAAAAAATTCAAGATGATTGCATTCTGACATCAAATATTGTATACAAAGAGGTATTGTAAATTGTAAATACGTTCAGATTAATAAACTCTCTTTGCTATTTTGTGTATACACTTCACTGAGTGCTTAATTTCAACAAACCGAGAAAAGACTAAATCATTTTTTTAGGGGGGAGGGGAAAGTTGAATGTGCAAAGATTTCGCACGGGTTTACTGGTGAACATTAATGATAAGCCATGTCACCAAGTTTAGGTATTTGAGAGTATTTGAGAGATTTCTTGACTATGACTCGGATCTCAGGGTTTTTAGATGTCCCAGTGGGTGCATTGGGAGTGGTTCTCTTTCAGGCTAAAGTTCTTGCACTTACACATGATTTCCCACATTGTTAATATATAATTTGTGGTTTTAATAACAGATATCCTTAATACTCGCACTAAAGAGTATGTAAAATATTGTTAAAGGTCTAAGTTGAAAATAAAATTGTATACCTGCGCAAATATTTCAGGCTTAGCCTCAATTTCACAACTATCTCAACAAATATAGATAAGGCTGTTGATGTATTAGGTAGAGAATAAGAATGAACCTAATTTAATCATAAAATGTATCTCAAAATAAACAATAAGGCTGAATATTTATATTAAATGGTTGTCGTAGCTGTAGAAACGAAAAGGATCTTAATTCCTACTACACAGTTTAAAATCAAATGGAAAAACCAAAGCCATTATTTTATTTCCGTGTATATATAATTTGGTATAAGTTTGAAGATTTGAATTGAGCCGTTTTCAACGTTCGCTGTGGAGTATTGAGGCATCTTGAGGGCACGTGGCCTCACGTGATTGATATGGGGGTTTCCTCGGAAATAGAGGTTGGCGATACATTCTTTGCCGATTGCTCTCAGCTTCTCCGTTGCCACGTTCTGCCACTATGCGAAGATTGCCTTGTAAGGTGTTTGTTTGGTTACTATGACAACCCCTGCTTGATAATTGGTAGCAATTTCCCAATATTTTCAGGTGCTGTGAATATAACAAACACACCAAAGTTAACGTTCTTTCTTCCTCTCTCAGTATATTTATCCGCAGCATGGTTATCGTTCTCTATCTCTCTTATTCGTCCTTCATCTCATTGTTCTCTTTCCCCATTTCTTTCTTCTTTTTTACTTGCTCTTTCTCTTAACATCCCCTTCTTTTCTTACTTGTATAATCTATTTCTGTCTCTTTATATTCACTCGCGGCTTTTTGTACTCCATCTATTTTACCTCGTTCACAATACTTGTTTGGCATGGATGTATTTAGGGAAAGCAATTATTTATAAGGGCAGACCCGAATTGCGCCAGTTATTAAGGGATTAAAAACTGTTTACTAATCCCGGACCCGAATTGCGCCAAGTCAAGTTCAGGTAGTCGGTGAGGGAGGTGGGGGGGATGATACAAATAAAGACCATCACAAACAAGCTCTCGCTACGTCATGTCTTTCCTCCCCTTAGTAAAGGAATGTAAAAACGCCCTAAGTGCCCCCAACATGACTTGTAACAGTAGTATTGACATCCGTCTGTCCAAAACTTATTAATTGTCTCTACAACAGTGACTATCCTGGTGTATTTTTTTTTGCGGGTTTTGTGTGAACTATGATAATATTAGCGAGAATTATTGACATGGAAAGGATTTATAGTGAAAAAGGGAAGGTTCTGATTGTCTATTATAATTATACGTATCGACAGGTGAATCAATTAAAGTTGACGAGGGAAGAGAGGTGGAGAAGCACTAAAAAGGACTGCAAGGCTAAAATATGTAGTCTTGATGGTGGAAATATTTTCTCGCAGACTGAAAACGAACACAACCACGAACCACTACTAGATCAAGAGTTGAACAGAAGATCCTTTAGCAACGCAGTTAAGAGGAAAGCTGAAGAGATTGAAGTAAGGCTTTCAAAGTTAATCCACACAGAGGTACAGACACAGAAAAAAACTATAAAAACATTCACCTGCAAGGACATTAAATGTATCAGGAATAACATCAACTACACTAAACTAAAAACACCGCCAAAGTTGTCTAAATCTTCCGAAGAAATTCAATTTGCCATAGATTCAATTGAAATAAAAACTATTCAAGACGAAA
>CABEEJ010004030.1:20592-37591 GCA_901482245.1 Timema douglasi
CCCCCAGTTTACCCGACCGAGATTCGAACCTCGATATCCCCGTTCTCAAAGGTCGAGCTCAACACGACTAGCGCGTTAGCCAACTACGCCATCGAGGCGGGTAAAATATATTTAAAGAAATTGAATTTTTAAAAACTAAATTATTTGTAAACTACCCAAAAATTATTAATTTGTAATTAAAATCTATTAAAATACTCCCGTTGTGAATTCAATCTTCAAGGTCCATTTCCAAAACATTCAAATTATGTGTTGTAACCAAACTAACATAATAATAATTTATTTTATACAAACAAACATTAATATTGATATGCAAAAACGTCACCCGAAACCAAGTTGGACCACATCACTAAAGCCATTTTTTAAAATACTAAAATTAAATAGTATCAATAATTCTTAAACTATCCACAAACAAATTTACCCCCAAAATTAGTATACAGCTTATTTTGTCATGTTCATGTCAAACCCTCCCCAGATGTACCTTTTAAGAAAAATAGTAAAATTATTTTTCAAAATAGTTCTAATTTTCAAAAATCATTCCTCAGTAAAAGACCTTTTATCGATTTTTTTAACCAAAACAAACTATACAGGGCTATTTGTTTCAAACACTCACAAGATTATTATTATATTCTATCCTTAGATCAATTTTGAAAATACTTACAGTTTTGAAAAGTCGGCCATCAATAAACAATAATTAAATAACCCATAAATGAGTTTTTACTTCCCTCAAAAACAAATATACACTATTAATTTTTCATGTCAAAAATTCCTTAGATATTCATTTTAAACCAAATCGTTAAGGCCATTTGTAAAATATTTCAAGTTTTTGAAAATCAGTAAACTACCCACAGAAGATTTTTTTACCCCCAAAAAAGTTCACAATGTTAATTGTTATGTCAAACAAAACCATGGTACCCATTTGGAACCAAATTGTTGGGATTATTTGTAAAATATTTCTTGTTTTGAAAAATCAATCATCAGTAAACTACCCATAATGAGTGTTTACCCCCAAAACAGGTAAAAAGTGCTATGTTTTATGTCGAACACTATCATGCTACCCATTTGGAACCAAATAGGTGTATCTATTGGAAAAATATATTTAAGTTTTTGAAAAATCAGTAATCGGTAAATTATCCTTCAACAATATTTTTCAAAAAAATCCCCATTATATAGTGCTATTTTTTATGTCAAATCCAAGATATTCATTTTAAACAAAATCGTTAAAGCCATTTTTGAAAAATTTGTAACTAAAAAAAAATCAGTAATCTAATCTTAATTGAAGGGCTAGGTTAAAGAAAGTTTTGTGATATAACCCCATAATATCTAAATTTCAAGTTCTAACAAAATCCATCAAACCATTTTGAATCCGTGGCCAGGGACAGCCAGACAGACATACATGCATGGGGTCAGATATAATCGAAACATCCACTTATTTTAGGTTTGTGTCCAAATAAAACGTAAAAATTTGTCATAGTTTCTTGATCGATTGTTTTCACGATCATAATACTTTTTCTTGATATGGGAAAGTAAAAATATCACTCCAGCTCTTCTAAAAGTGGCCTTCTTCAAAAGCTGTCCCAGCTTGATTTACATTAAACTACAGATAATAACTGTGCTGAGCACTATAACACTGCCTTTGTGAAGAAGACAGGTGGAAAACGCATCAAGGACCTTATCAAACTCGATGTGCAGAGGCTGCTGTCAGCCATAATATTGGGTCTCTTCACTACTATTTGCACGAACAAATACATAGAGCAAGCCTAGGAAAATTTACTAAGCTGCTAGAAGCTCAAAAACTCCGAAAATACGGTATATCTCCTCCGAAATAAACGTGAGGAATCACAGCAGGATTCAAACTGTACCAAGTCAAACAAACATTCTCCTAAGCCAATTAAGAAAATAAACATTCGTGATGAAGATTTTCAAGTATCTAAAAATAATTACTTGATAGTCTGCGACAGCCCAAGGATAAGCTACAGGACATTGAATGTCAAACTAGAAATCAGAATGACTCTGAACTATGGCTAGAAGAAAGGCAAGTCTGCAACCATCTTGCAGTAACTTGCTTCGAGAATATAGTAAAACAATGATTCAAAACTGATCTACAACACATAACCACTATAGCATATGGAAGAGAAACTGAACACAAAGTCATAAAAACATTAGAGGTGACTTTAAATGTTCACGTTGAAAGATGCGATCTTTTCATTGACCCTGAATTGGCATTTCTTGGTGCTACGCCAGATAGCTTGATCGAGAATGATGGAATAGTGGAGGTAAATTGTCCTCCTCTTTTATTTATAATAATTATCTTAAATATTCCCTCTTTTTTGTGTGTTTTTTGTTTTAATATTTCCACTCATATATCTTTCCATCCTTTCTTATTTTCCTTGACGTCTCTTTCTTCTCTTTGACCTACTGTTTTAATTTTCCTCTCCTCTCTCTCTCTTCCAATGGGACGCGACGTGTCATAGCCCTTTAATCTGCTAGCGGTTGTATTGCGGTTTGTCCAGTTAATTTAAGCTGCTGACCTTCCCTCTCTGTGAATACCTGAAAGCTGAAACTCCGCAGACGAAGTAAACAAGCCGATACAAATAGAGCAACACAGACCATCACTATTTATCTGTCCACTGACGTCACTATTATGGAAGCCAGGCACTCAGTTTATTAGCGGCTAGCGATATATCTCTATCAATAATAGGTCAATGTAATTATTTCATCAAATGTCTAAAGAATCATCTGAGGAAGTTTTTAGTGCTAACAATTTAAAATGGACGCTCTTGTTTTTACGTGTTCGTTCTATAGTTTAGTTACTTAATTGGAATTGATTAAATGTTATGCTTGCAATAATTGTACGTAAGATGGTGAAGAGACGTGGCTATCAACTATATTGTAGGGTTGCTTTATGTCACCAATAAAAGTTTTGACACATTTATTCTGTATACTTATGAGATAAATTGATAAACACAGTTCTTAAAAAAAAAAAGAATATAAAATAACTTCACGTTCATATAGAGGGATGTAGTACACAATATTTCTTTTAACACCACGCCTTACTACCCGTTCGAGTTATACGCTTACGTAATAGTTACGCTAATGTTTTAGGGAGTAGGAAGGTTATATTTGTAGGAAGTGCACCCACATTTGCTTGGAGGGAGAGTGAAAACCAATTTGGAAATAAACCTGAGTTCATCCGACTGAGATCCGAACCTCAATCTCCCCGTCTTCGGCTTCTAGTCTAATGCTGCGAAAGTAGCGTGTCGGAGCTTGCGACCACCAAAGCAGGCAGCTCACAATTAATTTATTATTTCCTTCAATGGAATAAATACAAACTTGTATTAAGCGAAAATAATGTATTTTTATGCATGGTATTTAGAAAGTATTGCCCTTGTAATTCTAATCTTTCCAAATATATATCTCGAACAGGTAGTAAGACGTGGTGCTGGAAAAAAAATCCCGACAAACTTTTTTGTGTGTTTTTTACCCTAGTTATGTTAATATAATTGGTGCAATATTGTCCCAAACAGATTCATTTGGAGTTAATTTATTCGAACTTTATATACACATTAAATATAAGTTATCCTAATCGGTGGATACGCAGATAAATGCGTCAGACTTTTCTAATCTGGTTTTCCAGTGACAGGAATTTTGGCGTTTGAATTTCAACAGTGTCTACTTAATGGGGTTTTAATAAATAGTTAACCTTTATTCATCCGCATTTCCTTAAAATTCTACAATCTTCAGAAAAATGGGTGAATATCCCAGGTGAGTCGTGAGACGGGAGGAGTATGAAACAATATTTATATTAAAAGTTCTTGCAATAAATTCTTGCGCCATATATATTTTATTTACTTTGGTTTCTAATTGATCATACTCTGAATTCCCACATTAAATGGGGATCTGACAAATTTAAATCGATTGACTCATCCAACTTGCCCTAAGAGAAAATTTGGCCGTAGCTATTGGCCTGAAACTGTGTCAAGATCATAAATTTTCATTATTTGTGAGTGATTTTAGCATGTACCCTCTAGTTAACTTGAAAAAAAAAGCTAGCCCTCTCTGGCTGCATTATGGTATAGCTTATAACTCTCGAACAAACATTTTAGAACACGCACAGAATAGAAATAGCTTCTTTTCAAATAATATTTTTCATGAAACACAGATTGAAACACCCGTCCACAAATTTACAATTAGGTCATCCCTAAATCACTTAACGCTATTTTCTTACATTTCTCTACCATCGTCCTTCCCCTGTTACACCAAGTAGACACTTATCTCTGACCACTGTTTTACGTAACTTTTCACCTCAAGAGTGAAAGTCATTATTTCATGATTAATTTCTGGATACAAAAAGTAAATGGTTAACTTGCATTTTAAACACCATATCTATTTGGAAGTCATCTACAAGTATGTTTACTAGCGTTGAAAACATTAATGTAATTTCAACATTAAACTGTAAGTATTATTAGTGGCTAGTGAGGAAATAGATTTTAAATGAACGCTGAAAATAATAAGCATAAAATCACACATATAACTCAAATTAGGGACGATAATTTGGAAATCACTGCAGACAACATATAATCTGACGTGGTTGAATTTAAATACTTAGGAACCATTTTAATTAGCAATTATACTACTATAAAGCCACATGGCTGACTCCTTCACTGACATTAATGTTGACCCACTTCCAGGCGAGCTAGAAACTCGAAATCTGACAAACTTATAGCTTTTAGCCTGTAACCAACGGCCAAATTCCAAACAGTTAAAAAAATTAATTTTTAATCCCCGAAAAAAATTCAAAATGGCGGTTAAACTTTAAAGTCAGTGTGGACTTTTTTTGTAGGTCTCTTGTGGCTAAAAGTTAAGACCTATAAAAAAAAAGTTCTTGAATTACATTAGTTTACATCCACTTGCAAAAAAAANAAAAAAAAAATCAATGGGGGGGGGGTGAGGAGGTTTGGGGTCAGAGCCCCCAACTAGCAAAGAGAGTATGGATATAAGATTGTAAATCAGGAAAATACTACAGTCGGTAAAAGTATGCTATTAGTCGGCCAATAAGTTGTTGACATCTCGCCCGCTGCCAAGGAATGTAAAACTCAGAATATACAAAACCATAACTTCACCGGTTGCTATGTATGGGTGTGAAGCGCGGTCTCTTACCTTACATGGCCCAAACAAATTTAGGGTATTCGAAAACACGGTGCTTGGGAAGATATTTGGTCCTAAAAGAGCTTAGGATACTTGGGGAGATGCTGCTTATTAGTGCTGAGTTACACACCCTGTACTCATCACAATAAATGGTTAGGATAATCAAGTATCATAGATTACAGTAGGCAGGACATGCAATGCCAATGGTGGTCAACCCTCCCCTGTGGTGGTAGCGTCCTTTCCCTATCTAACCAATATATTACCACAGCGAGAGCGTCATACAAAAAGAAATATGCTAATAAATCATCAGGGACCTTTAATGACCACCACTCAATCCAACCAAAACCAGGTGTCAGCACCTACCCTTGTTTATTTATATCAGTGAATTAGAGTTGTAGTTAAATAAAATCAGGAGTAGTAACAATTAGGGCCTTTCGGCAAGTTTATTTATAACAAGTAAATATTTGAATTTATAACACTATAAGATGAAATAAGGTTGCGACTTCTACGCAACATATTAGACGTTTAAACATAACATAAATTCTCTCCAGTTGATCAAAAATATAATCAGAGTTTATTAATAACTGGTAAGTATCTAAGTTTATAACTTTATAAGATGACATAAGGGTGCGAGTTCTACGCTATATTTTAGACATTTAAACATAACATAAATTATTTCAAATTAATCAAAATTATGACCAGTTTACGAATTATTAATTATGGGACGAGCAGTAAAGTCAGTTTACAACATTAAAATATTTCTCTAATAATGTCCGTAAATGCAATCTCACAATAGGGATTCTACAAGAAACATATAAGAGCTACCTTGAATTCAAATCTCAAAAGACTGGCTTGTCAATAAAGTACATAACAAAAAGGAGTTACAGAAATCTAGGCTTTTCCATGCCTTTAATTCTCACTCTAACTGCTTCATACCTACGAATAACATAAATTATACGCCAGTGCGTAAAGGCCTATTCCTCTGACCAAACTTTAATAATGAGTTTCAACGTGATCGCAAAGAAAAAGGCCAACTAATACTTTAATCTCAGCTCAACGATATTAGCCGTAATAAATAGATATTATAAGATAATTTCTGTGACTTCGAAATAATATAGAAATGCGTAAAAAAAACCTAATATAAATTAAAGGCAACTTATTCCAGTGCACAAAGAGGCGGCTACATATTTAAATATCTCTACGCAAACCCTTCCCACTAACGTAATAGTTAGAAAAAAAATATTATTTGAATCCCCACCATTACGGCTACTTACATTCTAAGATGCTCCTTAGAACTATTGGCGTCAAAGAGTACTGAGAATCGCTGAGCACTTGCTTATATTCTGCTTGTAACAGCGGGGGAAATGTGGATGGATTGTATGACGTAAGGTGATATCATTTCCAGCCAATGAGTTCTTAGATTACCTCATCGGCGCCTGCGCACAACGCCGATAGGTAGGAGACGTAGTGTGCGGGGGGGAGGGGGGGGGAGACACACTTATCACTACAGCTCCAATAACCTCCACAAGGCCGCGCTTGCGCATCAACCACTACATTGGTTTAGTCCTGTGGAAACAACTGCGCGTTCCCGAGAGGCCTCAGATATTGTTTCCTATTAGTGGCGGTCACAGTCGGGTGGGCACCATTACATCGCAAGTCCATTACATCGCATGTCCATTACATCGCGTTTTGGGAACAAATACATTGCAGGTCCATCACGTCGCATTTCCCCCACCTCTCTACACACAGCTAACCCTACTCTGACGTACAACCAATAGGAATGAAGGGGCGTATATATACAATTACATCGCAAGTCCATTACATCGCATGTCCATTACATCGCGTATATTTTTAATTTGAAGATTATATTCTTATTTTATTATTTCATTTTTGATTTTCGTTGCACCATAGCAATTGGAATTTACAAATTCAAGTCTCCAAGTTTGTTTAAGGACATTCTTCCTGCCGGCTGAGTAAACTTTCTGAACTGGTTAGAAAATATGTGAAAGGATTCTTCCTTCCGATGATAAAGAAGGGAATTACTTGGCAAGATTTTCAACCAGAGATTCCATGTGGCTGGAAATCAAGGGCATAATGGTTTCACGGTTTTTGTCAGTTGTAATGCTCTGAAGATGAGAAAATAGGGATAACATTTAAAAATTACCCTTAAAAAGAGGTTTTTTCCAAACTACAATTTTATTTTTGAATGCTACAAGTTTGTCTGTACACATCAAAATATTTTCCTTGGGAACTTGCATGTTGAACTTAAACTCATTTATGTGTTCATAAATACAAGTATCTGCCAGGTATACTAGTTTCAGGAGCAACGATTTGTCCTCAAGATAGTTGGGAAAATAATTTTTATTATTTCTTTTGAAGAAAATCTCGAGCTGCTCTCGTAGTTCGAATATGTGTGTCAACACTTTTCCCTTATAAATCCATTTAACTTCGGTGTGTAGAAGTCACGTGACGTGGCCTTTACCCATGTTTTCACAAATTTATGTAACATGCGGGACTGCAGAGGACGCTGCTTAATAAAGTTTAACTATGTTAACAGCTGTATTGAAAATATGTTTCAAATCTTCTCTAATCGTTTTAGAAACCAGAACTTCTCTATGAAGAAAGCAGTGGGTCGTTAAAATTTCTGGATTATTTCTTTAACAAGAGTAACAAATCCCTTTGAGCCAATCATTGAGGGGGTGTCATCTGTGCATATTCCAATACAACGATCCCATGATAAACCCGTAGTAGTAGTAGTAGTAGTAGTAGTAGTAGTAGTAGTAGTAGTAGTTGTTTTTAAATAGTTAATTAAACACTAAAACACTAACAAAATTTTAAGTGTCATTAAGCAACAAATAAAATAACAAATCATCGTTTCCACTTATTGAGATGAACAAATATTACTATCTCATAGAAATGATCACAGACAATAATTGTCTCGAGTTAAGAAAACAAACATTGCAGTGTGGGCCGCACATGTCAGCCGTCTTTAAGAAAATACACCCCCCAAAATCTCTTTCATTTCTTAAATAACTATCAAACAAATATCTAACCAAGCTAAACATTCAAAATGCTTCATTGTTTTATTTATGTGTCACGTTGAAACCTTAATATTTTTTTTAAAGGTGGCAAAGTGTAGTATTTTTTCGCAAGATTTTGCAAATTCTCGCGGAACCCTGGACATGGGCTTGCGGAACTCTGTTTGGGAATCACTGCCTTAGTATAATATTTGGTTTCGTAGCATTTGGATATACCCACCCTCCTCCCAAGTTAACAAATCGATTCATAAACTTAAAGATATAGTTTTGAAATCCGTCTGTTCGCATGAATTATTCGAACACTTCTCAACTTCCAAGAAGTTTAAAACTTGGGATGCCGAATTTAAGATAATGTGTTTTAGAAAATTCCAAAAAACGAAAAACGAATATGGCGGATTCAAAGTAGCGGATCGAATCAGGCTGAAAACGTTCAAAATGAACCATCCATTTTCTAAACTTTAAACTATTATAGTACTGTGAAACTTTAATTTTGTTTTAACTCATTAAAAGCCAATTATTTATACTGTTTCACTCTTCTTTATTTTGTATCACCACCAACAAGAAAATGTTTGAATATTGTGTATAGATACAATTTAACTCAATCTTTTAAATAAAATCAGCTTTTAACAAATGTTCAGATTATTTCTCTACTTTAACAGTGTATTTGTCACCCTACTTTTCGAACTTGGTAAAACAATTTAAACCAATAAAGGATTAATAATAATTAAACTTAAGATTAGGCTACATATCCCTATGGCTAATGTTTTATAGATTGACCGTATAAATAACGGATGGGTGTACACCAGTTAGTAAACAATAATGTAAGTATACATGTGCATTGTTGGAATGGCGATCACTGCGCCCTCTGTCTCACCAATAAGATGAGTGTTTATCTTTGCAACTACAACAAATTGAGCGTCAGTTTGGACTTGTCGGCTCCAGCTGAAAGATGACCGTTGGCTTTAAAGGCGGAAAGGTTTTAGGTTAAGTTTTGAAAAATAACACGTGTTTGTTGCTTTTTTTAAAACTATTTAAAGATTCAACACTCTTGTTTGACTACATTTGCAGTTTATTGATGAATATTTTTTGGTTCTGACCACAGTAATTATTACTATTGAGAACCAATTAAAATATTTTAATTGCTATTTAAACTTTAAGAAACATGTGAACTAGGTTATGAAGTTTTATAGAAACGAATAAATTGGACTTAGAGTCCATTCCAAGTGTTTGAGGTGTTTTTTAATCCAATTTAATATTAGATTCACACCGTTCTCATCCCTAATACAGGAACGTAAATATTCGGATAGGCAAGTTGGGTAATAAGACAGAGAACACGCAGCAATGAAGACATTTAGAGTATTAATGATGGGAGAGTGGGTGAACGCACTGCAATACAATGCACTCTATATGAGAAACTTAAGGTAACTCGACCAACAATATTTTCTCGCAAAGTTTTAATGAGTGTATAATTAATAATAATAATAAATAGTGATTAAATGAATTCAAATCATTACAGTTCACAAGTTAAGATAAAGAAATGAATGTATGGGGCTGAAATTTAGTAAAACTAAACATTCATATGACGTGTGTGAAGTGAAATATATTTATATTAATAACTATTAATATTTCATAAAATATATTTATATAATTAATATTAATACTATAAATATTTTATTGTGTACACCTCATTAATATATTGTTATACTAAATTTTAGCCCCATACATTAACTACTTTTTACCTTAACAATGGTACGAGGCTTATAGCCCCGTGGGTGGTAGGTCGCGGTACTAAAAAAATGTTTACGCAAAAAGTATAAAATAGCATGTTTGACCCCTTTTAACTCGTGGACTGTAATGATTTAAACTCAATGAATCACTATTTATAACTTAAAATTACACACATGTTAAAATTGTGCAATAAAACTTTGATGGTAAATCATACTATTGGTCAAGTCAATCCGAACAGATTTTAAATGAAAATCACAAAGATGAAATTATTGTTTATTATAAAACAATTATTATCTATATTTTTATATTTGCATTTAATGTCGAAAGTAAATACCAGGTAATGATTATCTCTTTGCGATTGGGTTTATAATTTAAAAGTTTTAAATAAAAAAAACCTTCACAAAATGGTGATCATTGTTTATGAAAATGAAACTGGTTTCACCACTATCATAAATAATATTTTCTACCCCTCTGAGAATGAATTACTATCTTGAATCAAAGTATGTCTTGCGGAAATAAAATTACTTGGGACATGTGCCAAAAAACAAACAAAAAAAAACAAGAAATATTAAAACAAGGATAAACTCAATTCTAGCTGTGTGCTTGGTAGTACAATAACAAAGCCTAACATTGTGTTGAATGGTTCAAGTCATGCACGAAGAGAAAATGTGACATGAAATATCGACTCGAGAGTCAAAATAACAAATTGTATCATTTCTGGGGTAGAACTTGTTGGCGTGGAGAGACAGAGCTACAAACACATCTACAAACCTCTTTTGGGGAGATAGGCCTAGAACAAAAACCTAGCTAGTCTCTAGATGGAGGATACATCATTCAAGGCTACAAACTATTGAATAAAGTGAACAACACAGGATATAATCTATTCTATAAACTTTGAATAAAGGGGACAACAATACAGGATGAAAACTGTTATTTAGGCATTGAATAAATTTAACAAGACATAATACAACTATTCTAGAGACATAATACCGTAAGAATTATGTAACAATAATACCTACACCTAAATCTGTAACATAACAAAACATAACATAAATTTACATTTGTAACGTATACTTATTTTTTGTTCAGTTCATCATCATCATCATCATCATCATCATCAACATCATCATAAACAGCTTCCAACCACTGACTGGGTCTATTTAGAACATAAGCCTCTGCACCGCCCACCACCTCACTCCCTTCATCTTGGCCCAGTCCTCTCCTCTCTCCCCCTCCTTACTCCCTTCAGCCATCAGTCCCTTGGTCTTCCTCTTGGCCTCCTACACCCTCCCCCCCACCTCCATATCCAACATCCTCCTGAGTATCCTTTTCATCTTCATTCTTCTCACACGGCCATACCACCTTAGTCGTGCCTTCTCTATTTTGTCCTGGACTGGCTCTTCCTTTACTATTCTTCTTGTCGGTGACCTGGTGGTTTAAGGGTAAGGTGTCAGACTTCTGTGCTGAGGATCCGGGGTTCAATCCTCGGTCCCGGCACAGATTTATCTGATTGCCAAACCCTTCCTTCATCTCTGACAAGACGTGTATTAATCACAACTTGTGAATGTGAGGAATACTAGGCCTCCGCCATGGTTCGGATCCCAGTGGACCTACAGGTCCTCCATTTCATCTCGCAATCACCCCTACCATTATACATGAGCGTAAGTGCGTATAACTCGAACGGGTAGTAAGATGCGGTGCTAATAATAATAATAATAATAATAATAATAAACTATTCTTCCTATGCTCTAATTTCTTATCCGGTCAAATTTTGTCGCACTTATCCTGCTTCTCAGAAATCTCATTTCACTCTCCTGCATTCTGCTTCCATCCTGTTCCTTCATTAACTACGTCTCTTCAGTGTACGTCACTGTTGGTAGGTTATAGGCATTGTATATCATTCCCTTGCACTTGTCTGGTATATCCCTGCTCCAAATCAGGCTTCTCACACTTCTGAAAAATGCCTCTACTTGCCTTTCTCTCTCACTTACTTCCCTTTTTCCTTCCACTCTCCTCTAAAATACTGCCCAGATACTAGAAACTCTTTACTATATTCAATTTATCCCTCTCAGCATCACGTCACTTTTTATACCAGTCCTTATTCCTTGTTGGGATCACCATCTCACTCTTCATTACATTAAACCTCATTTCATACCTCTTCACCATCTCCTCCCAAACTTCCAGCTGCTCTTGTACTTCTTTTTCCTCACTACCACACACCATCAGGTCATCTGCAAACACAATTGCTTTCATATTTCCCTCCCCGATTCTTTCTTCCCCTTCCTTCATTATTTCGTCCACCATCACAATGAACAGAAGTGGGGAGAACGTACTATATTGTTTCGGACCATTATTTAACTCAAACCAATATGTCTTCTCGACTCCCACTTTCACACCGCTCACACAACCCTTATACATATACCTCACTCTGTTTACTGTCCCATCCTGCACTCCTTTCTTCTCCAGTGCGTTTCATACTCTTCTTCTGCACACGCTGTTATACACTTTTTCAACATCTAGGAATACCACAAGCAGGTCTTTTCCGTACCCATAGTGTTGCTCTTGAACCTGCCTCAGAGCCAAAATAAGATCCACTGTTAACCTTCCTAGTCTAGAGGCATATTGCTTCTCTCTCCCTCCTCTTACTACTATTCCCATAGTTCTTTTCTCCAATATTTTTTCATAAGCCTTTGCACAGTAGCTAATCAAAGTTACTACCCTAGAGTTCCCAAACCTCTTCCTGTCTCCTTTCTCTAAGATAGATACTATAATTCCCCTCTTCTAGTCCCATTTTACTCGTACCACTCTATACAGGCATCGTAGTTCTTCCTCCCCTGCTACTCGCAGCATTTTCACACTTACTTTATCACCTCCTGGTGTTTAGTTAAAGTATTTAAATGTTATATTCTCAAGTAACATATAAACATAATTAATATAATCATTTCAAGTAAGTTCACTCAGCTCATTCTCTAAGGAACAAAAAGTGACCAAATAAATCCAGTTTGGAGATTTCAGTGAATTGAATGCCATTACCCTCCGGTTTGTAAGTGGCAGTGAATTGAATGCCATTACCCTCCGGTTTGTAAATGTCAGTGAATTGAATGCCATTACCCTCCAAAAGGTGACTTGCTGGAATAAAGCTCACAAAGCAGTGTCAGATACAATTTGCATTTTTTTTTACTTCTTTTTTTGTGACCTTAATGTGTAAGCTCTGGAAGGGTAAGGTTAAGAAAAAGTGTAATTTATCCATTTGACGATATTTTTTGTTTTGATCAGAATCACATCAAACATAATTAGTTGGAAAAATCAGGTTTTGTCGTGGTACTACACCAAAAGATTGAATGTTGACATCAACTGGGCCAGCCTTGTCTTATAAATCCCACAAAAATATAGCACCAACTAAAATGTTAGTGTTGATGACCTGTATGTACTCAGTGCTTACGTCGACGAATAAAAAAACCTACAATTGTTATATTCAACACTAGACTGGATATCATCTCCGAGGGAACTGCTCAGTTACTATTGGAAAACTGCGTTGTCATGCTTTCGTTTTCGTCTATGAATCTCCTCTCAAATATAAGACAATTTTTGCAACGCTGGCTAGTCGGGGTACCAGTAGCTCCTTCTTACTCCAGCCTGCCAGCTTCTGACATAACTAAGATTATTATTAGCACCGTCTTACTACCCGTTCGGGTTATACGCACTTACACTAATGTGTAATGCTAGGGTGATTATGAGATGAAATGGAGGACCTACAGTTTAACATGGGATCCGATCCATGGTGGAGGCCTGGCATTCCACACATTCACAAATTGTGATTAATACAAGTCTTGTCAGAGGGTTGAACCTCGGACGGATATCAATTGTTCATGAGTATCTCAAAGACAAAAAATTGGGGTCAACCCAACAAAAAGTTGGAAACCACTGCCCCAAGTCCGGTACAGTCTACAGTATTGTTGCGTAAAACCTTTATGACCTCACCTTTACTTGTTGGGAAGATTCATTGAGGTGACCCCGGAGTGCTAGCTTTGCGCCTGTGTAACAACAATTTATAGGGTTCACTTCTAAGGGCTCACTGACGTCATAGAGGTGGATGGAGGGAGAAAGGAAGCCAAGAATGGTGGTCGGGAACCAAAACACACCTCAAATTCACCCTTATAATGGGGTCAACTACCCCCAGGAATGTTTTTTTTCGTGTCTTTCTTATCGATTTTCTTTACTTTTTCACAAGGAATGTTCTCTCTGGGAGTTTCTCCTGCTAAAATACTGTTAGATGGCTCCACTAAAGCTTTACTTGTAGGAGTAAACGATGTCTTGAGGGCTGAGAGCATCCAATGGGTGGTCGGAGGCGGCATCCAATAGGTGGTTGGAGGCTGCAGCGGATGGATGCCCTAGACCTTGCTCCCTTCATGTTATTATCGTTACTAGAATCTTAAGATTTCTCTTTAAAAAATTACCTTTGGATTTGAAGAGTTGATATTTTTCCCTGGTTATCAAGTTAAAGATAAAACAAATTAATACTTTATTAAATAGAAATTTTTTTCCCAACAGTTATTGTTCACGTGGTTCAACACGTCACTCTCTCAATATATATCAACATTAAAAACAAACTTCTAGGTATTCGATCTAATAATTAGAAATTATAAACTCAAGTCACTTGAGATGAACAATAAAATGGAAAATCTTTTGAGTGGCCGAATTATTGAAATGGATAAACAAATTGGAACACTACCCGCATTCATTGTTCGGCTTAGGTTCAAAGAATATCGCTACCATATTTTATTCAAATTAGTCCCCACTAGATACCGCAGCACAAGTATAATAAACAGGCCACTCTTGACACCATGATTCACTAGCTTATGAAAGTGAAGCGCTGCCTAGGTCAGGCTAATGCTTACGTTATTCTAAATTCTTTTTAGGTTTAAAATTATTTTGTAAAGTTTTTAAAGACTATCTTTTTGGATTTTAATTATTACATTAATTTATTTTCGTTATTATTTGGTCACCTTTGTGTGTGTTTTATTAAGTTATCTTTTTGAGGTCACTATGTGGCATTTGTGAGTTTCAAGTAAATTCATTATCAAATAGAAGACATTTTTGTATGGGAATATTTTATATTCAATGTTTGTTTTAAGTCAGATATGTTTACATGAGCTAATTACTAAGTAACTTATTTATTTTCTGGCGACGTCTTGGGTTTCAAATAGTACTAAACCTCTTTATTTATTACAACCATGTTGGACTTTTGGAATACATCAGAGTTAACTTGTTGGTGTATGCCATTACTTTGGGGTTTAGAACGTTAGATACTAAGCCCATTACTTATTGCCTCCATGTTATGTGTAGGAATATTTTTATGCTTGTTATGGCTGGACTCTTAAATCCCCCCTTTCCACTTCTCACGCTGTGATATTCGTTTGTTTTTTGGAGTTCTATCAATTATTTTGATTGTTCAATAAAAACATTTTTAACCGAAACTCTCTTCCCTTCTGTTCTTAATTGGCGATGTTAGGGTTGTAGAATAAAATACAGACTAAATGTAAAATGATCTAGTTCAAACATGAATCTTATTTTGGTAACTAACTATTTTATATTCTGAAAATCCAAGAATGACACCTGGACATGGGAATCGAACCCGGGACCTTTGGCTTAGTACACCAATGCTTTAATCACTGAGCTATCCAGGAATCGTCCCATGCCCAGGGTCATTTTTCACTAGTTCTCAATTTTAAGAATATGATATCTATATAGACTAAATCCTCACTAAAATGTACATATAATAGCTTTGGCTATTTGATTCTTAACTATTTTATGTTTACATTTATCACTTATCATTCACGAAACATTGTTACTCTACTTCAAGAACAAGGAGCTGTGTGTGGTCCCCATACGATGCCTGCCAATGACGGGGAGATCGAGGTTCGTATCTTGGTCAAGAATACTGAGGGTGGTATTTCCTAAATGGTTTTCTACCCTACCTACATGCAAATGCTGGCACACTTCCTTCCAAATTTCTTAAACCATCACCGTAATTAGTACATAAGCGTATAACTCGAACGGGTAGTAGGACGTGGTGCAAGACAAAAATTGTATGGTGCACCACACAGACTTTCTCTCTTTTTTATCTTAAAATATATGTTATTAAAAACTCGTAAGATTTGTGTAAAGAAGTAATAGATTTATAAATGGTTGTAGAAACATTACACCAAATATCATAAATGTAATAATGTAGACTGTTACTTACTCAATGGCATTAGGAACTAGGAGCACTGTTACAGAAAAATTGAAAAAAATAGGAATCTCTTTGTCCACCAAAGAGCATAAGTCATATTTATTTTTAAATAACTAAATTAAAAAGTACATATATTTCCCTTTAGCTCAAAAATTACTGGTTTCATACAAATATATTTCAAATAAAATATTTGTATCTTTAATAGTATTACAACTTTGGAATGGTAAGTTATTTTGTGTCAATATTTGAGAATAAATTATTGAAATTATAAACGGTCCCCCGTGTAAAGTAAGATACCTTTAAAGTCATTTTCATAAGAAAATGAGAATTGCCCTCTTGTTTATAATATTAAATATTGTCTAAATATAAAATGTAATCCAAATCTTTAGAGCGAATCTCAATAAAATAGATTGTTTTCTCTTTTTGTCATTCAGTAAACTACCTTTAAGTTTAGAGTTAGAAATCTAATCCCAAAAACCCTTCGGGGGGACCTTATGAAAAGTTCAGATATCAAGTTCTAGCTCAATCGGTACAATAGTTTGAGCTCTAGCCCGATGGGCTGGCGGACGGCTAGGCTTGCGAAAACCACTTTTTTGGTTTCAGGGGATTATGGAACGTCAACATGTATCAACATCTTGAGTTAGATATTTTTGACGATTACAATACATTCTCAACGAGGTGTTGATAAGTCTTTCTTAAAAAAAAAAGCGTTAAAATTGTAAAATAACACTCGTGATAGTTCGTAACAACCGGGCCAACTTTTCGCACCTATCGCTAGTACGCTGATGAGCAAGGGATGAGGATGATGATGCTGGTGCTGGTGCTGAGGAAAAGAGAGGGGGGATGATTGTCGGGG
>CABEEJ010004030.1:54772-71388 GCA_901482245.1 Timema douglasi
CGTGATTCACTAAGGTGGGTGAGCAGAGCTACAACTATGGAGGTACGTGACTCACTAAGGCGGGCGAGCAGAGCTACAACTATGGAGGTACGTGATTCACTAAGTTGGGTGAGCAGAGCTACAACCATGGAGGTACGTGATTTACTAAGGTGGGTGAGCAGAGCTACAACCATGGAGGTACGTGACTCACTAAGGCGGGAGAGCAGAGCTACAATTATGGAGGTGCGTGACTCACTAAGGCGGGCGAGCAGAGCTACAACAATGGAGGTGCGTGATTCACTAAGGTGGGTGAGCAGAGCTACAACTATGGAGGTACGTGACTCACTAAGGTGGGTGAGCAGAGCTACAACTATGGAGGTGCGTGACTCACTAAGGCGGGAGAGCAGAGCTACAACTATGGAGGTACGTGACTCACTAAGGCGGGAGAGCAGAGCTACAACTATGGAGGTGCGTGACTCACTAAGGTGGGAGAGCAGAGCTACAACTATGGAGGTACGTGACTAACTAAGGCGGGTGAACAGAGCTACAAACATGGAGGTACGTGATTCACTAAGGCGGGTGAACAGAGCTACAACTATGGAAGTACGTGACTCACTAAGGCAGGCGAGCAGAGCTACAACTATGGAGGTACGTGATTCACTAAGGCAGGTGAGCAGAGCTACAACTATGGAGGTACGTGATTCACTAAGGCAGGCGAACAGAGCTACAACCATGCAGGTATGTGACTCACTAAGGCGGGCGAACAGAGCTACAAAAATTCATGTATGTGACTCACTAAGGTGGGTGAGCAGAGCTACAACTATGGAGGTACGTGACTAACTAAGGCGGGTGAGCAGAGTTACAACTATGGAGGTACGTGACTCACTAAGGTGGGTGAGCGGAGCTACAACTATGGAGGTACGTGACTCACTAAGGCGGGCGAGCAGAGCTACAACCATAGAGGTACATGACTCACTAAGGCGGGAGAGCAGAGCTACAACTATGGAGGTACGTGACTCACTAATGTGGGTGAGCAGAGCTACAACTATGGAGGTGCGTGATTCACTAAGGTGGGAGAGCAGAGCTACAACTATGGAGGTACGTGACTCACTAAGGTGGGAGAACAGAGCTACAACTATGGAGGTACGTGACTCACTAAGGCGGGAGAGCAGAGCTACATCTATGGAGGTACGTGACTCACTAAGGGGGGAGAGCAGAGCTACAACTATGGAGGTACGTGACTCACTAAGGTGGGAGAGCAGAGCTACAACTATGGAGGTACGTGACTCACTAAGGCGGGAGAGCAGAGCCACAACAATGGAGGTGCGTGATTCACTAAGGTGGGTGAGCAGAGCTACAACTATGGAGGTACGTGATTCATTAAGATGGGTGAGCAGAGCTACAACCATGGAAGTACGTGACTCACTAAGGTGGGCGACCAGAGCTACAACCATGGAGGTACGTGACTCACTAAGGTGGGCGAGCAGAGCTACAACTATGGAGGTACGTGACTCACTAAGGCGGGAGAGCAGAGCTACAACTATGGAGGTACGTGACTCACTAAGGCGGGCGAGCAGAGCTACAACAATGGAGGTGCGTGATTCACTAAGGTGGGTGAGCAGAGCTACAACTATGGAGGTACGTGACTCACTAAGGTGGGCGAGCAGAGCTACAACTAAGGAGGTACGTGACTCACTAAGGCGGGCGAGCAGAGCTACAACTATGGAGGTATGTGACTCACTGACAAGGAAACGATGGTAGTGGGAAGATAATACGCATCCGGTTACTGCACAACAACGTAAATTGCACGTCATAAGGATATGTCGGATTAAACTTAATGTCTGTTAAGCGAAGGTCGAATTATCGAGACTCTACTATACTCTGTTTTATAATAATTAAAGATTCACAAATAATCTAGGTGAACACCTATTTATTTTCGTTATGCATCTAATTGTAGATATTAAATGGTTGTTATAGTAGATTCTGATATCGATCTGCTATAGATATAGTCACACACCAGTACAAATATGCCAGTTCATACCCTACATCATCATTATGTTTCCAGCATGTGTACGGATCAATTTAGTAAAATTCCTCAATATTCTTCTATCCTTCCCCCATTCTTCTCCTCTCACTTGGACACTTGCTGTTATTTGCTTCTCCCATTTTTTTCTTGGCCTCCCTTGCGATCTTTTTCCTACATACTTCATTTCCCTTATTTTCTTGGCATTCTCTCTTTTTCCATCCTCATTACATGTCCATACCCTCTCAGTCTTGCATCCTCTACTATCTCATGTACTCCCTGTACCCCCACTTTTTCCCAGATAACTTTATTCATACTCTTGATATTATAATATTTTTGTATATATACCTTGTGATTTCATGTTACATATAGAAAAGTGAGGTAGTGAGTGAGGTGACCTGGTGATCTAGGGGTAGGTGAAGTGTAGGAATTCTGTGCTGGGGGTCCGGGGTTCAATCCTCGGTCCCGGCACGGATTTATCTGATAGCCAAACCCTTCCTTCACCTTTGACAAGGCGTGTATTAATCACAACTTGTGAATGTGTGGAATACCAGGCCTCCACCGTGGTTCGGATTCTACGTTAAAATGTAGGTCCTCCATTTCACCTCGCAATCATCCTAGCATTACACATTAGCGTAAGTAACGCAGAGTAAGACGCGGTGATAATAATAATAGTAATGGTAAAAAAATTCCATCCCTGGTTCTTAAATCAAACTAAATGTTTGTTTCCACAAAAGGTTGTATGTCCTGGACCTAAGTTAATCTCGTCTAGCCATTATCTTAATATGCATGGGAGTGGTTAAGTCTCAACCCTAATTACTAACCGTTTGATAATTAATGTAATGTACAACCAATGTAACAATTAATTGTACTTGTTTATTATGATTATTACTATTATTATTATTAGCATCGCGTTTTACTACCCGTTCGGACTATACACACTTACGCTAATGTGTAATGGTAGGGCGATTGTGAGATGAAATGGAGGACCTACAGTTTAACGTGGAATCCGAACCACGCTGGAGACCTGGAATTCCACACATCACAAGTTGTGATTAATACACGTCTCTTCAGAGGTGGAGGAAGGGTTTGGCAATCCGCAAGGACCGAGGATTGAACCCCGGACCTCCAGAACAGAAATCCAACACCTTACCTCTAGACCACCAGAACTAAGAGTAATTAATGAGCCGGATCACGGTGTAAATCGTAGATAGTTCACTTGTAGAGCATTGGCGTGCTAGGCCAAAGCTCTTGGGTTTGATTCCCATATCCATGTATCATTTTTCAATACTAATCAGATGAAATCATGCGAGCGGCTGTTTATCCGTTACCAGTTATAATTTATAGGGAGGAAGATTCGAAATGTAGAGTTTGGAGGCCAATTATCCTTCTTTTCAACTTTTGGCACCCACAATAACCTTCGCATCTTCAAAAAAAATCGAAAGGAAACTTATATATTTAATTAACATATTTTAAATATCTCACTAAATCTGATGCATTTCAATATATAATCGATTTTAGAACAGCTTCTAAACAGCATTTTAACGACGAATAGTGATTAAATGAGATCTAAATGCAAGGCTGCGTCTGTGGGAGGGAAAAGGGGGCAATTGCCCCAAGCCTCACATTCCAGGGATCCAAATTTCCCCCCCGAAAATATTAAATAAATTACAGTTATTATTTTAAATTTTGCATCAAATAGTATACAGATAATTAACAGCAATTCGCTTCCATTCCAGATTCCTGAAAACCTAAATTTTATTAATTTACGTTATTCGAGTAGTGTGCCGCAGTTTAGTAGAATACAGAACCATTGTGCTACTTTTGTTAGTCCACAGAAAATATTGCATTTAATAAAGTACAGTAATTTAATGGGTTTATCAATATTCCATAAAACATGAGAAATTATTAAGTAACTTAATTACCGAGTACGTATCAATATTTTATTATAACTGCTAAATACTAAAACTCAAAAACTGCTGTACAAAGGGAGCCTTCGGATTTTTTTTTTGTCCCGGGCCTCACATTTTCTTAAAACGGCCCCGTCTACGGGATGGGCATAAAGTTTTGACACTTAGCTAAGATCAAAGATTTGGACAAATATACCTTTTTATAAGTGTTTTATTACATGAAAACATTAAAATAAATAAACAATAATGCTAGGGTATAAAATTATACTACATGTTCAAGGGATTTTTTTAGCTTTGTTTGGTGTACTTGATTTTACCTTTTTATACGTGTTCAAACTTAATGATCACCTTGTATAACGTTAGCCTAGGTTAATTCAGATATATCAGCATAAAATAATTAGTTTGTTTTGATTGTTTTCATCCAAACCTTTCTCTTTACTAGATACACTTAATAGATAATTAAAAAATTAAGAGTAGTCAGCAAGAAACACCTCTTTGAATTCAGCTTCGTTATGACTCTTCTCGTGTTTGAAGCTTCGGTATGACTTTTCTTCTCGTGTTTGCAGATTCGGTATGACTTTTCTTCTCTTGTTTGCAGCTCGGTATGACGTTTCTTCTTGTGTTTGCAGCTCGGTATGACGTTTCTTCTCGTGTTTGCAGCTTCGGTATGACGTTTCTTCTCGTGTTTGCAGCTTCGGTATGACTTTTCTTCTCGTGTTTGCAGCTCGGTATGACTTTTCTTCTCGTGTTTGCAGCTTCGGTATGACTTTTCTTCTCGTGTTTGCAGCTCGGTATGACGTTTCTTCTCGTGTTTGCAGCTTCGGTATGACGTTTCTTCTCGTGTTTGCAGCTCGGTATGACGTTTCTTTTCGTGTTTGCAGCTTCGGTATGACTTTTCTTCTCGTGTTTGCAGCTTCGGTATGACTTTTCTTGTCGTTTTTGCAGCTTCGCTATGACTTTTCTTCTCGTGTTTTCAACTTCGCTATGACTTTTCTTCTCGTGTTTTCAACTTCGCTATGACTTTTCTTCTCGTGTTTTCAACTTCGCTATGACTTTTCTTCTTATGTGTTCAGCTTCGCTATGACTTTTCTTCTTATGTGTTCAGATTCGCTATGACTTTACTTATTATGTGTCCGGTTTCACTATGACTTTTCTTCTTATGTGTTCAGCTTCGCTATGACTTTACTTATTATGTGTCCAGCTTCGCTATGACTTTTCTTCTTATGTGTTCAGATTCGATATGACTTTTACTCTCAGGTTTTCAGCTTCGATATGACTTTTATTCTCATGTTTTCAACTTCGATATGACTTTTCTTCTCATTTAAAAAGTGGCCTCAGCACAGTCCTAGTAATATTAACCGATATATAGTTTTGTCAAGAGCGGCGAGGCGTCGCCTACCTCTGTTTTGTTCCCATCCTGCAGTCGTTCAATTGTATTAATCAGTTGTGTTGGTCGAAAGGTAGAAGAGGGGGCAGGAGGTCAATTAGCTTGATTACTGGAGGAGACTCTAACAATCGCGAAGAATGTGAAGAGGAGCGGTTGAATCGTTATTGTCACCTCTCTGAAGAGGACGAGTTGGAGATATATGAGAGGGAAGAGAGAATTTTGATCTAAATTATATTTGAGAGTTAACTACCTATCCAAAGTTTAGATATATTTGTTTATATTTTGAGGAACCCATTTAATATGGAATAGATGCGGCTCTAACCGTAACTAACAAATATTTATCTATTTACTTATCTAATCCATAATGATATGCGCATGCGTATGATTGTAATAATTGTATAGTTGGGGGCAAGAAGCCAACTACCGAGTCGATGATGGCTGCGTTAACTGATAGTTTGTGATTCATAATTGATAACACAGTTTTAGCCGAGGATTTCCACGTCCGTCACAAATTCTGCCTTAAAATGTGTGTGCAGAATTACCCTGGTTACGAAACGATTCCTGGATAGCTCAGTGGTTAGAGCATTGGACTACTAAGCCAAAGGTCCCGGGTTCGATTCCCGTGTCCATGTATTATTTTTAAATTTAAAGACTAAAATATGGTATAGAGCGCCGTATTGTTATTTTATACTTAGTAAATAAACTTGAATTATAAAATAATATAATAGCAATCACTGTAGTTATTTTAAATAGCATTCACTCGATAGTAATTTACACACGTATTTTCAAAATGGAATGTTATATTATTGAATATAACAAACATAGTAGTAACCACTTCGTTGGCCACATGACCTAAGGCGTCACTCTCGCAACAACAAAAAACTAGTTTGACAATGATGGGGAGATGGGGGTCGGGTGAACTGAGAGTGGTTTTTCAAAAATTGTTTTATACTTTCCCTCCACGCAAATGTGTTCTCACTTCCTCTAAATTAAACCTTCCTCTCCCCTAACACATTTGCGTAAATGGTACATGTGATTATAACAAGAGCGGGTAGTAAGACACGGTGCTAAAATATAACTTAGTTAACAGAACTAGCTTGATTTTTTTAAATCGTATGTGTGGTGTGTTATTTAAAACTTTTATGGGAGTGTTGATTAGAATCCACTATAATAATTTAAAAATGGCTGCAACCAGATCTAATCTTACTAATATATAAAATATCAAATGTTGTCTGTGTGTTGGTGATCAATCACATCCAAATTAATTTACCAATTGTACTGAAAATTCGCATGGATATAACTTGGATGTCTGATTAACTTACAGGCTACATTTTTTTCTAATAAAATTGATATTTTTACAAATATTTTTTCTTAAAACTACGAGATAAATCGTTGTATTGGCTTACCTATTTATGTCTAATTTTTTGGTTAGCACCGTGTCTTACTACCCATTCTGGTTGTACGCCTATGTACTAATCACACTAATGTGTCGGGGATTAGGAAGTTTTAATTTAGAGGAAGTTCACCCGCATTTGCGTGGAGGGAGAGTGGAAAACCATTTAGGAAAACCACCCTCAGTTCACACAACTGGAATCGAACCCTGATCTTCCCATCTTTGGTAGTCTAGTCTAACACGAGAGTGGCGCGTTAGATCACGCGGACACCGAAGCAGGTTTCTGTCTTAATTGATCACCAAATCAACTGCAATCCAAAGAGTAAATACAGAATACATTTCAATCTTAAGTCCAAAGATAAATTATTATATTATTTGTTAGTTATTTCATAGTAGATAAGTAATCAAATAAAATATTATTTACTCTATATATTTGTGGGATTACGTCACTTCAATACCAAGAATCTTTGCAAAGGAACTTAGGGGTGGCCAAAGGTGCGAATATTTTTTTTAGCACTTTTACCTTAATTGAGACCATAACGCCTTAGACCATTTAAGCACTGGTGCGGATACTTCAAAATCCAGACATTTGATTCCTTACACGCTCATAATAGAAAACCTTGGAGAGTGAAATTGAGCGTTTATTTATTATATTTACTTTTGTTATCCTGACACATTCAAACACTTTACCACTACTTCAGATTGCTCAAAAACCAAGAAATAATAACTACATTTAGCATAGATTTACGTGCCAGAGAAAAAATCTTCAGGTGTACGTCTCGGTATTTATTATCTTCACCCTTACATTATATCGAGAGTTTGATGCCTTAAATCAGCGATTCTTAACCGGGGGCCACGAAAGGTTGTTTTTTTAGAGGTAGGGGGGCATCAAAACAATAATTTAAAATATTATTTGCTTACTATCAGTGGCAGCTCGTATATAGGCACTGCGGAACTGCAGAACCCCTATTTCCACTTGATATTATCGATAACACTTAATATAATGAGTCCTTTTTTATTTAATTCTTTATTTATTTTTGTAGTACAATAGATATTCCTTAAGCTTAATGTCAGTACTTCAGTAGCCATCCCCCAGTTTATGAAAAAAATACAAAAATCTTTGTATGGAACCGTGCGCTTCACAGTGCCAGTGACGTGGTGTTTAACTGTTTTGCGCATGCGCAAATAGGAGGGGGTGGGGAGAAAGTCGGGACTGCCAGGCAGAGAGAGCACTGTTGCTCTCGCAGAGCCGACTCTGGCGTTATGGTAGAAGGAAGTTTTTTTTACTCAGCATGTGTTGTGCTTAAAAACCATGTACCATATTCTTGATTGTGATAAAGTCTAGAAGAGTGTAGAATTAGATTATTATTCTGCTTCCAGCTATTCTATTTGATTCTTTTATTTAACAGAAAGACTAAATGCGCTTGCAGTACTTTCAATAGAGAAAAATTTCCTCAATTGTCATCCAGAGATCAAGGATAAAATTACTGAACTTTTTGTGCAAATTAAAACAAGAAGACTGGATTTCATTTTTAAATGAATAGATCAAGCTTGAAATGTAACAATTTAAGTTAAAGTAAGTAAAAAGTTTTTTTTTGTTAAGATTTTATCAAGTTCCTGAATAAATTTTCTTTTTATACATGTTTTTTTTTTCTTTCGTGCAATTTTAAAACAAGGCTAAACATTTCCGGTGCAGCACCCCCACTAATTTTAGCTACGAGCCGCCACTGATTATTACTGAAGTCATTTATCTTAAATGTTACAATTTGGAAGAAATAATTTAATGATCGTAAGCATATAAGTAAGTACAGTAGTCTTTCGATTTTATGGGAAGCGGGGAGGAGGGTAAGCACGGATAATATAAATCACAGATAGTACAAATAATCCCCATCTGTTTACCATCGCCATTCAAAATTTGCTGCCATTTGTTTCTACTTATTTACGTGAAAAGGTATTTTCCACAATGGTAAATATTAAAACAAAGCATTGAAATCGACTCCTGCATGCGAAGAGCATTAAGTAATACAATCGAAACAAGAAGAGACAAATAAGTGGAATGTGTTCAACAGCAGAGGTCCCATTATATACATTTAGGTGAGTTAATTTCTGTTATTTTATTTGTTTGTAAATAAAGCCACTATTTTAGAATAAATCATAATAATGAATATGGTAGTAAAAACTAGAGGGCCGCCAAAATATTTTAGGGTATTTAGGGTGCCAAATGGTTAAGAACCACTGCCTTAAATCACCTGATGAGGTATGTTAATGGAGCATGGATGAGAAAGATGCGGACGTTACAATCTGTCACAGTATTGAAGCAGCCGTGGTCATGTCATTATGTACCATTGTGGGTTATTTTAACCAATAAGTATGACTTTAGAGACCCACAACTTTTGCTGCATAGTCTAACGCACCCCTCACCCATTAGAGTGAATTGTCGGTAATGGGTAGTGCAATGGACTAAGGGGGGTTTTTACTAAATAGTCTCTCACTCGTTCTTTAGTTCTAAAATCAAGAGAACGTATTGTGATGGTGAAAAGAATCGGTCTCGAGACTATGAAAATTTTTTACGTTTTATGTGAACACAAAAAAAAATGGATTTTTATTTATTTACCACTGCGTCTTACTACCCATTCGGGTTTGCTGAAGTGGATTTTACAATTCTGTTTGTTTGTCTGTTCCAGACCACGGATTCAAAACGGTTTGATGGATTCTGTTAGAACTATATATTTAGATAGTAAGGTTAGATCACAATTATTTTTTCACTAGTTCTTCATTTAAGGGTAGTTTACTGATGAGTAATTTATTTTTAACCCAAATTTTTTCTAAAATGGCTCTAACGATTTTGTTTAAAATGCATATCTATAATATGTTTGACATGACAAATAGCACTATATAATTGGTTTTCGGGCAAAAATTCGATAGTATTTTACTGATGAATGATTTTTAGAAAACTTGAATCTACAAATGACTAACTTTGTATACTTTGTTTAGAGTAAAATATCGATGAAGCGTTTTTTTTACAGACAAGTGATTTTTGAAAATCACTATAACAATTTTTCTTAGAGGTAATTGTGGGGAGTGTTTGACATGAACTTTACAAATAAAGCAGGAGTGTTGTTGGGGGGGGGGGGTAGAATTTGGCCGTGGGCTATTTACTATGATTGTGTTTTTATTTGAATATTTAAAAAAATTGCTTTAGCGATTTGGTTCAAAGTTAGTTTGAATATTTTGGNGTAGAATTTGGCCGTGGGCTATTTACTATGATTGTGTTTTTATTTGAATATTTAAAAAAATTGCTTTAGCGATTTGGTTCAAAGTTAGTTTGAATATTTTGGAAATTGATCTTTAAGATTGAATTCAAAATGGAAATCAGTGAATAGTTTTTCATTATAATTAAATAATACTTTGATTTTTACAAATAAATATTTTAGTGTAGTTTACAAATAATATATTTTTGAACATTTGAATGTAATTAAATATAGTCCTATTTGAACAATTTAGTTTAAAATTAATATATAAAGTGTTTATTGTGATTAACAAGACAATGTATTTTTTATGAGTAAAACATATTTAGGGGTAATTTTATAAAAACCTATTTTGAAAATTTACTTTTAAGCTAAAATAAACAATATGAGAAATTTGTGCTATTGTCGTATATGAAAATTACTCCAATGGGCAAGGGATGAGTGAGGAAGTATTTTATAGGTATTTTACCCGAATTTTCGTGAATGAGAGTGGAGAACCATTTAGGGTGGGGTGGGGGGGGGAACCTTGGTAGACTTGACTGTGATTCGAGCCTTGATATCTCCACTATCAGCAGGCCAGTTTAACATGAGAGTGCCGCCTCAGATCATTCAGCCACTAAAGACTACTTCCCACTCTTTCATCATGTAAATACTAATATATTTCCTCTAAATTCTACATTCCTGATCCTTACCTTAATAGTGTAAATATTTAAATAACCTTATTGGGTTGTAAGACGTGCTGCACAAAAGAAACCTTCAAAGATCATTTACAGAAACGTATATTAAGGTGCGGCAGAAGGGAAGCGCAAGTATTTTAAAGTTTTTATAGAATATACATTTTCGGGCAAAAATAGATCAAATATTTCTCCAGCAGCAACATAGAGTTTAGTTTTCTGCACATGCTAATATCAACAGATCTTGGATATCTGTCAAGTGTGTCTTGGAATTTGGTCAAAACTTTTTAAATAAAGAGAAAAAGTTTTGACAAAATTCCAGTACAACCTTGAGAGATATCCAAGATCTGTTGATATTAGCATGTGCAGAAAACTAAACTCTATGTTGCTACTGGAGAAATATTTGATTTATTTTGAGCAAAAAAATATAATGGTATAAAAACTGTCAAATTAATCGCACTCCCTTCGGCCGCACCTTGAGGCAAATTGTACATTTAGGCTTACACTGGAATTGCCAAACGAACCGCAAAGATATCAAACTATCTTCACGTCAGATAAAGTAATCTGAAGCTGTAGCTTTAGATTTATGGTATCAATATTGATAGAACAATAGAAAAAAAAAGCTCAGCCGAAAACAAATTGTATTTCCTGAAACTAACCTTATATCTCGTACCCAGCATCGATTTGGTTTCTGCGTGATAAAAATACAAACCTATATATATTTTTCATCCAGGAATCGAACAGTCGCCTCGTCGCCTTCCCCGTCGCCAGGGTCGTCGTCCTATATCCCCGTTAAACCCCAGCGGGAAGGCCACAGAGCTTAGTGGTCTAACTCCAACAAAGGTTATTAGAGGCAAACCTCCCTCTTGCCCTTAGGGCTATAACCAATCCATTAAGCCTTGTGGAAGATAACAAGAAGAAAATGTATTATTAGGGGGAGGGATTGTTGACAAATTGGAAACCTCAAAACCCCTGGCCGATTGGTCAATACCCGGGGGACAGGCGGAGAGACTTTGAGGTGCTAGATGAGATCCTGTGGCCTTCTTAAGCCACCATGGACATAACAAACACAATATCACGATAAATTCCTGTGTCTGCGACCATCTTAAGCCACCTGGGATATAGCAGACACTATATCCTGATAATGTCCTGTGTCTGCGACCATCTTAAGCCACCTTGGACATAACAGACACTATATCATGATAATGTCCTGTGTCTGCGACCATCTTAAGCCACCTTGGACATAGCAGACACTATATCACGATGAATTCCTGTGTCTGTGACCATCTTAAGCCACCTGGGATATAGCAGACACTATATCATGATAAAGTCATGTCTCTTGGGCGTCCATCGCTGAAAAACCAGTCATCTTATTATTGCTAATTGTAGGATGGTCGCTGCCCTGCACATTACGAGGTTTCAGTAGTTTAAGAGTAAAAAAAATTAAGTATTATGAAAGTGAAACAAAAATGAGACACCCGAATTAAATAATTTCCATTGGAAGTTCCCATTGCGGTTATTTTATTTAACGTTTTTTCATTATGATTTATGAGAATGCTGGTACATTTTATAGTTTTTTATCCATATTATCCTTCTTATATGAATGTATTGATACATCTTTGTTAAGTGCTGGAGCTCTGTTTATTGATCTATTCAGGGCTTCCATGCTCATAAAAAAGTAGTAAAAAAAGAATTTAAAAAAAATTCACATTTAAAAATAAGTTGATTAAAAACTTGTAACACTAAGCTCTAAGCTTTAAATAGAGAACCATTGCATGTAATTATAACAGCGAGTTGAAGAAATAAGCACTTTGATTTGAACACATGTCTTATCTCTCTCCCTCACCCCAATTCCTTTCCTTAAAACACTGGCTTGTATAACAACCAACCGTAAACATTTCTCCATCAACATCAAATCACTTTGCTTTTAATATCAATGGCATGACTTCACACTAGCTATTTTTATGGAAAACGAATTATTTAACTCCTGCACACTACTCTTTAAAGTTCCTGGAAAAATAGGAATTTATTTTTGAAAACCTGGAAAATACCGGGAATTTTACTGGCAACACTGTTATTGATGAAGTAAGGGCTTCTGTAAACTATTGTGTAATATATTTTTCGATCATTTTGCATCTTAAGAATAGTTGGTAAACATGGGGTATTAAAATATACATATTAAAATTTAGAATAAATTAAAGGGGCTTTAAAATTATTAGGGTTAAAATGCATAAGGAAACAAGACTAGTGTATTTTTACCAAAAACACTTCAGTCTGAAGTGTTGAGACCATGTCGAATAACAATCACACTAACATTTCATTATGTGTTCTCGAGTGTGATTTTTAAATAAATTGCAAACACATTTCAAATTGTATCTATTATTTACAGAGAATTACTCGGTAAATCATTGCTAATTTTTAGGAGGCGCTACTTAATATAGTAATGGAGTATATTAATAAAAAATTAATACGCATATAACTATGCTTATATATATCCTTATTTATATATATTAATTGCCTGTAAATTGTCCTCCGGTTCACTCAGTTGTTAATCAAGTACATTATCCGTGTACCCAATACTAAGGATATGTCTACTAAACGGGATAATAAAGTCACATTTTAAACCAAGAAATACCATCGTTACTTAATGTAACGTTATTGTATTTCAGTAAGTGTTTATCATTTTCACGGTTATTTTTTTTAATTGGAAAATACTTTTTAAATGAAAATACATTGGTATAAAATACTACGTTTATATTTTGTGCACTACGTCACATTGGCTGGCAGGCTATGAAACTACGTTTAGTAATATATCGCCTATATGTTTAAATTAATATCGTCCTCATTATCATTTGACTTCTCCACCAATACAGGTCGTCTGGCACATCCTCTTCCATTATTGTCCATATCTTCAATCTCCACCAGGCCTTCTCTTTGCGTATTCCTTGCTCCTAATCTATGGCTGCGAACGATCTCTTACCTCTCCCAATATGAGCGTTAGGTCCGCTTTTAGAATGGTTATGGTTATGGCCGTTATGTTTCCAACTCATGCATGAATTACTCTCTCTACCAATCTGGAACGGCATCCACCTGGTTGAAGTCTGCTACCTCCCCATCTACACCTATTGGCAGCTTTACTATCCTTCCATTTATATATCTGGTGTCAAGGACCTTTCCTGACAACCTCTCCTCTAATACCACAGCCAATCCATAGCGTCCCCTCTTAGGTTATCCGGAACACCATCATCTGTATCCCTACCCTATTTCCTTATTTCCATTTCCTTTCCATTTGATTTCACATATTCCCAGTATATTTCCTCTCCTTTCCCTCATTACTGCTGTAACTTCTTTTTATTTTCCATTTAGCGTCCGTATGTTAATTGTTACAACTTGTAGGCTAGTATATTTCTGATGTCATCGCTGGGTAAACCTGTCCTTTAAAGTCTTTTACCATATTTAAAGCATTCCTGAATCCTCTACTGGCTTGCTAAGCTTGTCGTAGTTTCACCATAGCTCCGTTAGCCGTTCTTTAATGTGATACGTGTATATATATGTACACGTATCACTTATATTTTATAATAGTTTTATTATTTATATATATATATATATATTTATATATATATATTTATATTTATATATATATTTATATATATATATTTATATATATATTTATATATATATATAATAAAACTCTAGATCTGTCAATGCCTTCAAATATTGTCGGTGTGTTTGTTTGCTGCCGATAAAATAAAAATTACTTATTGGATCAAGACGGGACTTCTTCTGCTCTACTATTTATTTTTCAGAATACAGGATAAACTATATACCATCAAGCTATATAATTTTTATTTAATTTAACTGTATATTTACATAATTAAATATTCATACAAATAGCGAAATCATCCTACTGCGGGGCAGTTTAGGCTCCAGAGTGTACAAGGGAATAATCGAATAAAATCTTATATACATGCGTGTGATATAAACGTAGCTATAAGGCTAAGAAACCTAGAAAGGAACCTATAAATGCCTGAATATGTGAGCCTCAAGCTTGTTTTTTAATAAGTCTTTTACCCCTATTGAGACCTTTACTCAGACGGCCAATTCACCCCACCCTACAGGCTTATACTGAGTCTGCAGCGAGCAAAAACAGACAGTGGCGTAACAAGTAGGGGGGAGGGGCATGAGAAGAATTTTTATTAAAAATTAAAAATTTAGCTCATAAAAAAACTTATACACATTTTTTACAATCCATTCTATTCATAGAAATTCCCGCCCCGAGCCCCCAAAGGTGTTGGTGCCGCACTGGTGGCAGACAGGCTTCTTCGTTGTATGCTATACCTTTTGCTGACAAGGCGTGGCGTAATGTGGCAATGACTACTACTCAGAACTGCTTCCAGCTCGCTCGTTTAGCTACTGTGAATTTTACTAACTAGGATGAAATTTCATTTGAGGAATTGCTACAAAAAGTCAATCACAACTTCTTTGAAACTAAAGAACTTCGATGTGTACCATGAAGTTTTTTTTTTACTTATAACACCACGTCTTAATACTTGGTTGCGCTATACGCTGATATACTAACCACGCCAATGTGTTATGGATTAGGAATACTAGATAAATGAATATGTGTATTACATTTTCGTGAAGGGGGAGTGGAAAACTATGAAGTGAAAACCCCCCTCAGTAGAGCCGACTGAGATTCAAACCCCGATATCTCCGTTATCAGCAGTCCTGTTTATTTCTATAATGACGCCTTAGACCATTCGGCGATACAATGAACTAAATCTCACGAGACGAGGCCACCGTCAAGGTTGTGGAAGGTTGTTCCGACACGGAGATTGAAGGTCACCAAGACGAGAATAAATAAAGTGTTAAGAAAGTCTGAGGATTCCAGGGCAGGTGTTTTTACTTGTTCAGGATGTAAGCCTATGTACTAAGTACGCTATTGAGCTAGAAATAAGGAAGGATGACATAGAGGGAAAGTGAAAAACCATTTTGGAAAAACTACCCTCGTTACTTCCGATCGGGATTATAACCCTAATCCCCCTTTCATCGGCAGTCTATTCTAACATGAGAGTCACGTCTTAGACCATGCGGCCACCAAAGCAGGTCCCAGGACGAGTCTAAGGTTTATTGACTGTATGTTACAATTGGATTGAGTGTGGATAAAACGCTGACACCTGATAAGGATAAATAAAAAAAATCCTACTTAAAACGTTTTTCAACAAGCAACAACACGTAACTGACTATTTAAATGTTAAGTAAAATATTTCAATAACATTTATACTGATTGTGATATTTTGTTTGGTTTATCCGCATCCCTATTCCTTAAGGTTACTTGGAAACATACTTTGGTTTTAGTGAAATTCGGACATTTGAAACCAAATATCTGGGTAGATAGTGGTTCACTTTAAGTGAAGTTGGCATACATAGTTGATGTGCAACTCGGTCGTATTTTTAAAAATCAAATATGTCACACCTAGTGCTTTAGGATACGTGACTACTGGGAAGAGAATTTAGTAAGAAAAATACCAAAAAAATGGGGGGGTACAATTGTTGACTTCCTATTTAGGTGTGGGACAATGGTTTTATAGATATCAATCCATCTTGTGTTGTTTGACCTGGCTAGAAGCACGGACGTAGCCAAGCGTCAAAGATCCACTCTCATATTCACTTCCATCATATGCAAGCTTTGATACAGAATCACTATATTTATAAACTGGCCTAGGGCCATAGTGATCAGAGCAACTGGATACTGACCTAGAGCTATAGTGGTCAGAGCAGCTGGATGTTAACCTAGAGCTATAGTGGTCAGAGCAACTGTATGTTAGCCTAAAGCTATAGTGGTCAGAGCAACTGGATGTTGACCTAGAGCTATAGTGATCAGAGCAACTGGATGTTAACCTAGAGCTATAGTGATCAGAGCAACTGGATGTTAGCCTAGAGCTATAGTGGTCAGACCAACTGGATGTTAGCCTAGAGCTATAATGATCAGACCAACTGGA
>CABEEJ010004031.1:0-22253 GCA_901482245.1 Timema douglasi
AGAACCTGTTCTGGGTATTACTAAGCGGACAGTGAGGAAGGAACTGCATGACTGGATTAAAAGACAGCATGCAGAATACTGGGCAATCACCCAGAAGCAAAGGCATGGGAAGCTAATGATACCGGGACCATGTCCAAAGAGAAGCACTGCTATACTGAACCTTAACAGGAAGCAGATGAGACTAATGGTGAGTCTAATGGCTGGCCTAGGGAATTTCAGGAAGCACCTATACAACATGGGGGTAGAGAGAGAGACCATGAAATGTAGAAAGTACAATGAGGAAGATGAAACAACATCACACCTCATATTCCAGTGCAAAGCACTGGAACTACGAAGATACAACCAATTTGGGACTCTGGACCCAAATGGAATTGTATCTAGTGATCATCTAGTTGAGGGACTCCTTGGGCTTTTCAGGAACACAGGATGGCTTGACTAGGATAACAGGAAGAGATACCGCACAATAAGCTGAGGCTTCGGTGTGGGCAGGCAGGGGGAATGGACCCTCCTGTTTTATCTCCCTGTAACAATCTAATCTAATCTAATCTAATCTAATCATCTAACAATTGCATTGCTCCCTTGTCCCATTAGAAAGTGTAAAAAGCAAGCCAAAATGTCTTACTATTGGAACAAGAGATTGGAAATATTGTTAATAAATCTGTTATATTACAATACACATCTTATTTTTCTTCTGCATTTTATAAATATATATATATATATATATATATTGTCGCATAGGTCTGAACAGAATCTGTATACACTATTCTAGTCCTAGTTTTACCTAAACATGTTCAAAAAAATGGTTGTTAAAGTCATTTTAAGGATAAAATAACCAAAGAAAAATGAAAATAATGAAAATCAACATCTAAACCCTATGAAAGATGAGCAACTTGAAAAGCAACGTGATAATTGGAGCAACATTCTAAATTAAGCCGGGAGACATTAAGAACCTGTAAGTATAGACTCATATTTTCCACTATTCAATTTCCCTTCGATTCCTTTCAGGCATTCATCTTATAAATAGATAGGTTGAAAGCGCCAAAGAAACGGGTAGGGGATGGAAGGGTGAAAATATTCAGGATCTTATGAAGTGCTGCTAGGGAAAACATGCATGTTTTAAGCTGAACCTGTGAAATGTTCTCAACCCTTAGGTACACTATTTGACCAATCATATATAGATTCTGGTCTTCACACATCACATGAGGGTGTGTTTCCGTTGACACCTGGCCAATTAATGTTCTACTGAGTTATGAGAACAATTCACTGGCACAGTTTAAACTAGCTCTATATTTACACTGGCATACCTCACGTTACACCACTGAAAATATCGGTCCAGTTTCTTTGATAAGAGTCAGGCACCCTATTTATACCCTAATTTTGTTAAGAAGTCGGTTATGGAAGGCCTTTTGTCTTATTAGAATATCACTATACAGCAGAGTTCTGGTACTAAATAAGGCCTTCCAGAACGGGCCTCTTCAAGGCCGTAGCCAACCAATAATTTCAGGAGGGGTTTGGTGGGAACATCTTCCATTTTCGGAAAGCTAGAAAGAAATTCTTAATAATAAACAGTTTTAAAATCTATCTGAATTGTTTTTTTATGGCAACATATCCCCTAACTGACGAAGGCTAGGAAAAATTTGAAATATTAAACATTTATAGAAGCTATTTGAAGTTTTTTTTATGGCAACATAGCACCATAACTGCCTGAGGCTAAGAACAATTATAAATAATAAACAGTTCTAGAAGCTCTCTGATTTTATTTTATGGTGACATAGCCCCCTAACTGCTGGAGACTAGGAAGGATTCTAAATATTAACCACCTATAGAAGTTATTTGAAGTGTTTTTATGACAACATAACACTATAACAACCGAAGTCTAGAAAAATTTATAAATATTATCCCCCCCCCCCGCTACAGAAGCTCTCTGAAGTGTTTTAATCATCACATAACACCATAACTGCCGAAGGTTAGAAAAATTTCTAAATATTAAACTCCTCTAGAAGCTCTCTGAAATGCTTTCTTTTTATGGTAACACAACCCTCTAATTTGTACTTTTATCTTGATATTTTTAAAATTATAAATAGAGCAATATATATTGTGTTGATAATATTTCGGGGGCGAGGGAGGGGAGGGTGTTCAAAGCTCAAAACCCACCTTGACTACGGCCGTGGGCTTCATAGCAAAATCAGGCTATATATGACCTAGGCTGGCCATTCACAACCTAGCTGGTATATATTGCGGTAGACGGGAAAGAAATTACTAAGAAGGAATTGTGTGTAGGAGGTAAAGCGGGGGTGTGTGTCCCTGGTGACGGGGTTGAAATTGGACGGACCGCGTCAGCCTGAGAGAGCTGTCCTTCCCTGGGAACCGTTGTGTGTCTCTCGCAAGAAAATCCGAGAAAAGTTTACTAAGGTGGGATTTGTGAGAAAAGGTAAGTGGTTTGCGGTTTTGCAGTATAGCAACACTTTTTTTTTGTGGCCAAAATACATAGAATACTTTTTCAGTAAAAACAGGAAGATTAATTTTCTTCATATGATAATATCAAGAGTTGTTGAATATTTGTCAAGAGCATAGTGGCATTATATGATACACTTTCTAAGGAAGTCACCATATAATAAAATTAAACCCTGTTTCTATTGGAGAAATATTTTATCTATTTTTTTACAAACATTTGTTTTGATATAAAAATTGCAAAAACAATAACCTTTCCTCTCGTCCCATACACTCCCACCTTAATCAAGAATAGTTCTAAAGCACAAAACATGGGACATTTCCTTGTTTTGATTTTTTGCATGGAACGCGATTAAGTACCAAGTGCGGAAAACATTTTTTTTAAAAGTGTAAGAAAATACCTTCAATTTAAACGGAATTAAATATTTATTAATATATTCAATTAATGTTACTTTTATCATATTACTACAATACATTATTTATGGTAGAGATTATCCTCTATGAATCCTGCTATTGTATAAAAAGTATATTTATAAAACTAAATTTAATTTAAAAATACAAGCTTGTGGCTTTTAATAAAACGAAACAACAATTGCTTTATTATTAAATCCCTACCCAGAGCTTTGCAGCGGAAAATAAAATTCGTCAAGACTAGTTTTTTTTCTTCCTAAAGGTTGTTTATTAAATCACATTAAATGTTGATAGCTTTTAAATATTACTTTATAATTTATGAAAGAATACCTTCTTTTGATTTATGTTTATTTCATGTTTGTATGTATGAATCGTGAATATGATTGTTTACACGGCTGCATACGAACTCCGCCCCGTTAAGAGTGGTTGGGAAGTCGGGTTGCTAGAGTTCGGCCGCATGTCGGTGTATTTGCTTGGCGCCGGTTGTTGGCGTTGCACCAAAGATGGATTTAAGTGTTTTATCAAGCTGAATGAAATACAGCAAGGGATAGATAGTTTGGAACAACACAATCCTAACCTAACCTATGGCACAGATTGATAACCTAAATAAGCCTACCCTAATACAAGGCGCAACATGATCCCGAGGGTCAGTTCCACTGACAGATTGAGTAGGCCTACGTCTAAAGTGCAGTGCTATACTAAATACCGGATGATACCTACCTAAATTTGAATGAAATAGGCCAGTTTCATTGACAGATTGAGTAGGCCTACGTCTAAAGTGCAGTGCTATACTAAATACCGGATGATACCTACCTAAGTTCGAATGAAATAGGCCAGTTTCACTGACAGATTGAGTAGGCCTACGTCTAAAGTGCAGTGCTATACTAAATACCGGATGATACCTACCTAAACTCGAATGAAATAGGTCAGTTCCACTGACAGATTGAGTAGGCCTACGTCTAAAGTGCAGTGCTATACTAAATACCGGATGATATCTACCTAAACTCGAATGAAATAGGCCAGTTTCACTGACAGATTGAGTAGGCCTACGTCTAAAGTGCAGTACTATACTAAATACCGGATTATATCTACCTAAGCTCGAATAGAATGGGCTAGTTTCTGTGCAGAATTTAAGCGGAAGCTTTTGGTTTAATCTTGGGGCTGAAATAATACTGATAGGGTATTGTTGGGGCTGAATTAATATTTCCTCTGTTTACACACAATAAGTGGCCCTAAATGATTTTTATTTTTTGTGTACCGTTTCTTACTACCTACCCGGACTATCCACATACTAACACTATTGGAATAAGGAATGGGAAGGTATCTCGGCTCAATGGCCGAATGGTCTAAAGGTTCATCATCACTATACTATAAAGCCACATGGCTAACTTACCAACTCACTCACTGACATTAATGTTTAGTCACTAGCAGATGAGCTAGAAACTTGAAATTTGGCAAAATTATATCTTCTAGCCTGTAACCGACAGGAAAATTCCAAAAAGTTAAAATTCTAATTTTTAACATCCGAAATAAATTCAAAATGGTGGAGCAACTTTAAAGTCGGTAGGACCTTTCTTGGAAGGCCTCTTGTGGCTAAACGGTAAGAAAACCGATGGCACCAGAGCTAGATTTTCTACACATTTTTAAATTTTCTGACACATTAATGGGACAGCTAGAATCATAAAATTATAAAGATATATTAACGTTCAAAACAACGCTGAAATTACATTAGTTTATACTCACTGGGGGTTTGAGCTCGAAGCCCACAACGAGCAAAGCGAGTTTTTATATAAAATTGGCCTACTGATGACAGGGAGATCGGGGTTCGAATCCCATTCGGGTCTACTGAAGGCTGTTTTTCCTAAATGGTTTCCCGCTTTCCTTCCACGCACGTGTGTATGGATTACATCTAAAATGGTTCCTTTGATCATACTCACCACATTTGAGTAACTATCATATATTATATTCTCAACAGGTGATAAGATATTGTGATTAAATAGAAGAGATTAAGGTGTAATACAGTTGAAAAGTACCCTTCTTTGTGTGATGATGGAGAAACAATGTAGAAAAAAACACTCAGCTAGGCTTTAAACTCTTATATCCTTATCATCAGCAAATAAGACAAGGCCAGACTGATGCCCTTGTCCACGTGTCCATCATTGTTTGGGGTAAAATTATCTCAGAAGTGGTTGGGCAACACTTCAGCTCCGTTGGCTACGTTCTTGTTTTTATTTTCCCTATTCGATTTCCAATCTTCTCTCCACGTTAATGTGAATACATTTCTTCTGACTGTCTCTCTTCAGTCCTAGCTCTTAAAGTATTTTTTGTAGCAATTTATATTATTTGTAGTATTTGACGTGCATTTTCTGAACCTATTGTTTATATCAAAACACGACTTATAAACTAATCTAAATATAGAACAGACACAATATCCAGCCCCCAGCCGTTAATTCTAGATTGTGAAAGGCGGAACCTACATTTCACTAATGATGCAATTCTAGGTCATGTTGGGAATCAAAACCAGGACACTTAGCTAACTAGGCAGACACGCTATTGACTGAGCTAACCTTACAACTAGGTTGTGTGTTGTGTTTATGGTATAATTAAAATAAGTAAGGTGTAGAGATTAGAATAGTAGATAAGAGGGTAAATAACATAGTTCGCCGAGGGAGAGGATTTAAACCCACAGTATAGTGTCAAGTCTAGTTCCTTCGGTGTTTTAAATGATTCAACTTATTGTTCACCCTACAAAAGAGTTCGTCATCCTGCTCTACTCTCTGGCAATAAATTACGGTCCATTAGGACTCCAACACACGAGTTGCATTATCAGCACCCTTTTTTCTTAATAAAGACCACAACGTAAGGCGCGCGCTATTTCCTTCTTTTCCGCCCTGGCGGCGGCCAAGAGCTCAGCGCGTAGTTTACTGCGAGGCTTCAGGGCTACGGGAATCGCCGGAATATTTCATCTTGTTTACCTGGTAAATGGCCGAGACTTTGAGAAATGAAGAGCTATCGGATCTTACAGTGTTCAACGTGCCTTGGGGTAAAGGGGCGAGCGGGCGTTGGTTTAGTGGGAGTTTCCCCGACCCGCTTCGTTGGCCATCTGCCCTAACGCACCACTCTCACAGTATACTTGACTGCCGAAAACAGAGAGATCAAGGTTCGAGTCTCGGTTGAGTTTACTGAGAGTGGTTTTTCACAAAATAGTTTTCCACTTTCCCTTCTCGCAAAAGTGGGTACACGTCCTATTAATACAATCTCCCTAATCCATAAAACTATTAGCGTAATTAGTACATAAGCGTATAACCCAACCGGGTAGTAAGACGTGGTGCTAAAAAAAATCCTTGACGTTCATGGGGAAATATGTATATTTTTTTAGCACAATGTGTTACTACTCGTTCGGGTTATACGCCTATGCAATTTACGCTAATGTGTTAGGGACTAGGAAGGCTGAATTAAGAGGAAGTGTACCCTCATTTGCGTGTAAGAAGAGTGGAAAACAATTGAGTGAAAATCACCCTAAGTACACCTGACCAGGATTGAACCCCCGATCATCACATAAGCAGCAGTCTAGTTTATTGTGAGAGTGACGCCTTAAGGTGGAGAATAACTTGGATCGAGCATAATTATATAATGTTCGCGTCGAACATTACATTACAAAGCTCGTGATAAGAGTGCGGCGATTGCTCAGATCGACAGTGCTCCAACCTTACCTAGTTTTCAGACGAAATGTCTGACCTAGAAGTTAAAAAATGGGTTTTAAATGTGTGTAAGATAGTTAGAATTACCTTTTCCTGTACTAATGCTTTTCGAAACATTTCTTTTCTCTCTTCTAAGATATTTTATTATTATTATTTAGCACCGCGTCTTACTACCCGTTCGGGTTATACGCTTTTAAGTACTAATTACTTTAATGGATTAGGAATTGGGAAGGTTGAATTAGAAGAAGTGAGCCCGCACTTGAGTGGAGGGAGAGTGGAAAACCATTTAGGAACATCGCCCCTCCCCCCACCAGTTCACCCAACCGAGATTCGAACCTCGATCTCCCCGTCCTCGGCGGTCGAGCTGAACACGACTAGCGCGTTAGACAACTACGCCACTGCGGCGGGTCTCTTCTAAGAAAAGCCAGTAAACTTGTATGCACGCTTCTTGAGTGGTTTACATTTGTTTTCAGTCAGGTAGGCCTAACGTTTTTTTTAAATTTCCATATTGTTGTGGATTCTGACAATCCCCCAATATATATTCAATACTGTTCAATTACACAATCGACAGGGCCTAAATTGAGGCATGTGTTTGTTTAACATGTGTTCCGGATTGTGAATGACAAAACAAATATTTTTTTATTTAGCACCACGTCTTAATACCTGTTCGAGTTAAGTACTAATTACGCTATTGGGTTAAGAATTGGAAAGGTTGAATATAGAGGAAGTGAACCCACATTTGCGTGGAGGAGTGTGTAAAACTATTTAAGAAAATCCACCTCAGTTCACCTGAGCGAGATTCGAACATCGATCTTCCCATCCTTGGCAGTCTAGCTCAACACAAATCTAGCGCATTAGTTAACTACGTCACCGAGGCAGGTAAAAACAAATTTTGTAAGTTGCTGTGATTAGCTAAATCAATATTCCTCATCCCTAACATATTAGCGTAATTAGAATATATGCTTATAGCCTGAGCAGGTAATAAGAGGTGTTGCTAAAAATATTTGTATTACAATTCAACCATAGTAAATGGTCGAATTGAAGTTTTAACATTCTATCTTAGAAAATTAAACTATGTTTTTATTGGAACAATATTTTATTTATTTTGTCCAAAAAATTGTTTACTATTAAGAATGCAAACAAAATTCCCTTCAGCCACACCTTAAGGTATTATGAAATATTCCACTATTAATAGATTAAAAAGCTGCATAATTATTTGGTATTTAAAAATAAAATGTTAAATAAAAACCTTTTGAAGTGCGGCTTGAAATGAAATTGTGGAGTTAGTGTTTGTTGCAAGAGTAAGTGGAGCATGTTTAAACAAGTGGAGTGTCGTGTCGTCGTGTGGTGATGTGTTGCCAGGGTAAGCAAAGCTCGTTTAAACAAGTGGAGTGTCGTGTCATGATGTGTTGCCAGAGTAAGCATTTCTTGTTAAAACCAGTGGCGTACCATGCAAAGTTGCAAAGGTAATCTGAACTTTTTAAATCCATCGTCGTGTCGTGTAATGTTACCAGGGTAAGCAAAGCTGGTTTAAACTCTACCTGTAAATGTTGTCAGTACTCAGTAATACACTCGTTGGTCAGATACCAACGGACATGTATTCCTGTATGATGTATGTAGAGCAGAGCCATTGCTGGATTGGTCAAATGAGAGACTTAGTAGGTGAGAATAATACATCACGGATACAGTTTAAACACGTTATATTTAACCTACATGATGGTTACTTCCACACAGATGCAATATTAATACAATAAAGATTATAATAAATCATAAAACAATAATTAGTATACGCCACCCAATTATAACTATTTTTATTAGATATTAATGAACACACACCGGAAGGGTTGGTGTAATGGCCCTTCGGGCTCTCTCAACAGTTTCAAGTCTCGGCCAGATGCTTTAAGGAGGTACTGTACATATGATGATTTTCACAAGGGTCTTTCCATTTTATCTAAACGTTTCTCATGATTCCCCACCTCACCCCAGCCCATTTATATAATATGATCAATAGTAATTATGTGAAAACTATTTATTATTATTATTATTATTATTATTATTATTATTATTACTATTAGCACCGCATTTTACTACCCGTTCGGGCTATACGCATTTACGCTTATGTGTAATGGTAGGGTGATTGTGAGATGTAATGGAGGACCTACAGTTTAACGTGGAATCCGAACCACGGTGGAGGCCTGGCAATCCCCACATTCACAAAATGTCTTGTCAGAGGTGAACGAAGAGTTTGGTAATTAGATAAATTTATGCCGGGACTGAGGATTGAACCCCGGCCGCCAGCATAGAAGTCTGATACCTTACCCCTAGACCGCCAGGTCACCTATATGTGAAAACAAGGCTATATTAAAAAAAAACTAAAAAAAAACATGGCTCAATCAAAGTTAGAATGAATTAAATCCCGGTTAGGTTCACTGACTGGAGTTTTATCAAAACCTCAGGTTTCTAGATTTTTAGATCAATTGTATATGTGATTCTTGTGAGAAATTAGGTTAAGACAAGAAGAGAAGTTTAGTATGCAAATTTGATCCAAAAATTGGTAATAATGTATTATGTCCGTTATTATCCCACAGTACTTTTTTAAAACTGAATCGAGTATTTTTTTAAACATGGCACTGGAAATAAGCATATGTTCCCAAGTTATTTTAATACAGTTAATGGATAAATAAAGGTGTAATCTTAATTTTAACATGTCACTTATGTCATTTTCAATTGATAAATTTAAAAATGTTATTTATGAACCTTAACTATCCAATACTACACGACTCTCCTCTTATATGAATAAATACAAACACGTTTTCGTCTCCTTAAGACATATTCTTGTTTGAGACGGAGTTAAGACTGTCTCATTACTAGAAAGGTAGAAGATTCATTTTTCACTTTTACGACGAAGTTACCTATATTTGTGGTGGCATAACACTCCTCAGTGTATTTGTCGCCGACAGTATTTTTTTGTTTCAGCTTATCGAGGTGACGAGGATCGGCCACTAGGAGCGCTCCATGTTGTGGACCTGGAATAAAGATCGATGTACACGGATCCCGCAAGCCTTGTTGTGTATAGTGTTACTTCGGGTCCTTTTGACGACGCTTCAGGTGGTGTCTAGTTCATGGTACATTTGACTAACGATGATCCGCACAAGAGCTAGATAAATTAATGTATAGGCTCACACACGGCTTAGGCTGTATGTGATACTACTAAGGCGTTACACCTTAGGGTGTCTCCATAAACTACGAACGCATATCAGGGTGGGGGTAGTAGTGATTATCGTAAATAAACATGATTAGGGAGAGAGGCATGGGGAGTAAAATAGTGCATGACGTCACTTTACTTTCAAGCTTATCTTGTAGTGTTCTGTGTTAATAAACCCGACTGCGCAAACGTATAAACAAACCACTATCGACTCAACAACTTCGATTGTTGAGCTTGATGAACAAGTTTCAATAAAAAAAAATAATATAAGCTCTCCTTTAAAAACAATTTTTGAATAGGGGGATGCGTGATATTATGACATAATATTAGAAAAAAAATAATAGTACCATAAAATTGTGACAATGTGTTATAAGGAAGGTGAGGGAGTAAACAAACTAAAACTAGCGTGACGTAGTTTATAGACAGCCCATTAAATTGTATCCTTTTTATCAGAGTTATTTAACGCGTTGACTAAAAGAAGGGGGTTGGAATACAAGTTGGCTGTACTGAGGGTGGTTTTTCCTAAGTGCGTTGTCATTTTCCTCTCTGAAAATGTAAATGAAGTTTCTATACATTCTTCCAAAGTCACATAATAGTCTCAGGATAAATCATTTTTGTTTTGTCTTACTTTGTTAACTTTATGCATCTCAAAGTCGGAGAGAGCTCCTGCGAATCCACCGACAACATCTAATGAACGGTTTTCCCCTGGATAGTAAAGCTTGATTCACACGCTCGCAGAAAATAGAAATAAGAATCTTCTTGAATGGCACAGCAATAATAGTGGATAAAAATATATTTTGGATCATTCTCCCGATGGATATTTTCATATTATAATGCTGGTTCGTGGCACAATCCAATACATCGATATACACACTGAACATTAACGGGTTATTTCAAATATTCTCACAAAGGCCAACGAAACTGTCTGATTGCTTCTGGCTGTAGAGCGTATGCATTGTCAAATGCGTGTGTGCACTGTTTGCTGTGGTTGGTTCCGAGATTTGATTGGCTCTCCTATGCCAAACATATCAGACAGAGCGGCTTAAATAGAGACGAGTTGAACTTTATCTAGTGAAACAGCTCGAGCCGATAAGGCGGAAATCTTTTGACTGGCTTAGAGCTCATCACGTGACTACGTTTCTGTTCTGCGCTAGTTTTTTCGGCTAACGTGTGAATCCACAGTAAGAAACTTGTTCTCAGGCAGAAACAAGTTTCAGGCTCAGATACGCTTTCGACGAAATTTAACGTTCGCTTCTCCGCCTAATCCCAAGCCAATTCACAGTCGGGAACTTAAGATAACAAAATTGTCTTCAATTATTAGTCCCTTTTCCAAGTTAAAATGGATGCCTCATGCTGGTAGTTGCGCTCCTTTTTAAAAAATGGCTTAGCCGATTCCACCCTACGGATAGCGCCTAAATTAGGCAGATAATACAGTTCAAACCAGATGTCACATCATGGTATGTTTTACTGTATTGCACTTAATTAAATATTGAAATTAATACCATGTTAAAAACATTGTTTAACTAATCCCGTCTTACTTTGGTGGCCGCATGGTCTAAGACGTCACGTTTGCGATAGACTAGACTGCCAATGAGGGGGAGATCGTGTTTCGATCCCAGTAAAGTGAACTAAGGGTGGTTTTTCCTAAATGTTTTCCTACTTTCTCCATAAAATGCGGTACACTTCTTATTTTAACTTTCCTTATCGTTTAAAATATGTCTAGCTCAGATGGGAAGTAGAGTGCAGTGTGTGTGTGTGAGTGTGGGGGGGGGGGNACTTAATTTTATTATTCCAACTTTTTATTTCCTTACTTTCAAATATAACTTCAGTTTTGTCTTCACTACGTTTTACGACCCGATCGTGTTCACATACATTAATTGTGCTAATGGAATAGAGACAAGAACGGTATGGTTTGAAAGGAAATATACCCGAATTTGCGTGAAGGAAGCGTGGAAACTCATTTAAGATAAACCACCTTCAATACACTTGACGGGGATTTGAACCCCGATCTCTACGTAATCGATAGTCTATTCTATAACAAGAGTGATGCCTTAGCCCATATGGCCAACAACGCGGTTGGTATTGATACTATTAATCAAAAGTGACATCTGCGGATAACATGACTTGACGTATGACTATGTGGAAATTGTTTAAGTGACTCGTGCGACTGATTAAAAAAAAATGTTTCTCCCTATCAGAATCGGATTGCACGTTGACTGGTTATACCTCTCAGTAGTCGACTGTCTCTTGTCTAAAAGATTGGAAAGGGTTTATATCGCACATCGTACAGTGACTGGTAATACAGTCGTTGCACCGCTTGATTCCTCTCAGGTTTATCCCAATCCGTTGCGGCCAACCCACAAAATACTCGCATTAATATGATGGAGCGTACACCGGACCGCACAACTTACCTCTCGTTTTAATTGACACTGATAAATCTGTCCTCGTGGTGGTTAGGGGAGGGTAAGGGACGGGGTGAAGAGGAGTATGGCTCTATATCCGTCCTCCTCAAACCTCGGGGCTAGGAATACACAACCACCGTGCTAAATGATTTCACCGACACAATATGATTTAGTGCCTCCAGCTGGAAGGAGTTTAGATGGAGCTACGCCCAGGATTTCCGTTCGCGTCACGATAAAACAGTTTTTACATACAACACGGGAATTTAATAGTTGCGTCATAGTATACATTTGAATAATTAAAACGAAAATCACTCGTGGTGTTTACAAAGNGGGGGGGGGCAAAGAAAATGTTTTTTTTTACTAGCTGGCCTGGTGCCGTGGGTAAGGTCGTTAGCGTGTGTTGCCTTCAAAATTAATACACGCACAAACGCCAATGAAATAGTTACCTGTACCAGAGAGTGCACATTTTAAGGAATCAGACTCGTAATATACTTGAATATCTGTAATTATAGTGTCGTAGTTCTGAATCTAAAACTGATGCGCTTGTGTTACTTTAACCCTCCAAGTGATTAGTAAGAATAGTGGTGACCTGGTGGTCTAAGGGTAAGGTGTTGGATTTCTGTGCTGGGGGCTGGGGTTCAATCCTCGGTCCCAGCACGGATTTATCTGATTACCAAACCCTTACTTCACCTCTGACAAGACATCTTGTGAATGTGGGGAATGCCAGGCCTCCACCGTGGTTCGGATTCCACGTTAAACTGTAGGTCTTCCATTTCATCTCACAATCACCCTACCATTACACATTAGCGTAAGTGCGTATAACCTGAACGGGTAGTAAGACGCGGTCCTAATAATAATAGTAAGACTAGTGTTCTCCAATCCCTTTAAATTTTGTTTCGGGTCTATATAAATTTCAACACCCCTAACTATTTCTTAGCACCATGCCTTACTATCCGTTTGGGCTATGCGCCTATGTATTAATTGCACTGCGTTAAGGATTAGAAAGTTTAATTGAGAGGAAGTGCACGCACATTTTCATGGAAGGCGAATGGAAACCATCTAGGAAAACCACCCTCAGTGCACTCGACTGGGATCGAACCCCGATCTCCCCGTCTTCAGCAGTCTTGTCTAACATGAGTGTAGCGCGTTAGACCCCGCGGTCATCGAAGTGGGTAGACCCTTTGATTAAATCATCAATAGACATTGTGCTACCCACATTCGGATAAGTATTAAGTCTTGGGACAAAATACAAAGACTTGGTGTGGCACATACTAATAAAGATAACTATTCTTTAAATTGAGTCGTCACTCTGTGTTACACGTATTAATGAAAAAAACTGTTACCAAAAAAGAAAATTGTATCATTTATAAGGAAATACACATGAATTAGCATGCAAAACTAGCGTAAAAATCATAGAAAATTAAATATGTTTGGAATAAAAACCAACGTCTCGTGTCAGAATTAGTTGTTTTGACAGAAAAACTAATATTTAACCGTATTTACAAACATTCACTTTGATTCGGTAATAAATCAGCACTAGACTTTAATACAAAGCTGTAGTTGACATAAATGTATATTAAAACGCCAATTAATACCTTTATGAACCCATAAGACCGTCTTACTATACATTCTTGTTAGTCTAAGAGCCGCAAAGGGCGCAACTGGTCAACAATTATTATTTCAAACCCAGCTTTCCCTCCACATAATACCACAACAAAAAGTAATTATTGATATGCGTGGTGAGGCCATGTCGGGGTGGAAGTCAGGAGTAACAGGGATGTGTGGGGTTAAGGGGTTAGAGTCGAGGGTGTTAAAAGTAAACGTAACATTGTTTATGTTTCCGGAGGGTTTGTGTTCCGGGCCCCGGAATCCTCTTAGTGGTCAGTGGGTACCGTTCTGGATTATGAGCTTCGAGCCAAGAGAGTACCTAACATTTTAAAGGCCATTGTAGTCTCGAGGAGTTAAGGTTTCCGTCTTGTGGATATGATGGGTGGATAGAGAATAAAAGCTTTGGGTTAGGGATGGCACAGCAATGGAGCGCGTGGCCAAAGCGGAACGCGAGAGGATTTTCTTGACTCGATGGTCTAAGATTTTTTGCCACCCAACCTTTTTATACTCTAAGGTATATATATATATATATATATATATATATATATTTTATAAACATCTAGTAATCTTGTACGATCACATTAATCTCGTATCTTCATTAATAAAAATGTAATTTCAACTTAAAAAAGTGTTGAACAGTCTTTTATATTTATTTGAGTTGTCTAACGTGCACTTTATGAAAATACTGAGTGAGTATAGTTTATTAGAACATGATAATTTCTATAAACGAGAGCGAAAGGATCTACCAATTTTGCTAGGAAAGGTCAGTGTTGTTACATACCACAATCGACGTGGAACCGACGTCTTTACTTCCCCTCCGAAGGAAATTGTGCTACACATTTTTATCTTTCAATAAAAATCCGTCAACCACGGCTAGGTTTGAACACACGAACATCGGGTCCTGAGACGAGAACTTTACCCCAAGACAACCGAGGTCGACATTGTTGAAGAGTAACAACCCAATAATGTATGATTTATTAATTCATACCATCGTATCATTAGCCTAAATATAATTTCGTATATGGAGACGGTTTATCAGTGAATATCTAACCAGATGGTGGCTGGGTTTGCACCCCAATCTTTACAATCCTGGTTGTAAAACGCAAAAACAAGTGTTTAAAGGAAGATCAGTTGAGTAGAATTTGATTTTGTCAACACTCCTTCCCACTACAGCTAAATTTGCTAAAATATTTGCAAGTAAAATTCTAATAATGTCTTCAGTGGTTATGCTTCAGAATTAGATCAAACCTGATGCTTAACTCATTAATTTATTTGTTTTTATATCAATTATGAGAACCAATATAAAATAATGCTGGGATATATTTTATAAGATGAATTTCCACTGGTTTTCTCTTTATCTATGTAGACTTATATTCATTAATATTAATAATAATATAATAATCATAGTTGTTTATGATGATTATGATTTCTTAACTTAATTTTCTGCTCAAAATTTCCATGGGAACCCAACAAAATTATCTAAAAATTACTGCAAAATTCGGGCACGTAGATATAGTTTTTCCAGCTTTGCTGTAAGAGGATATTGAGGAAGACTAAAACTTTTGGGAACATTTGACCAACAAACCTGCCAGTCCAATACCTCAGCTCAGTTGGTAGCTCTAGGGTGTACTGATGAAAAGGTCCTGGGTTAGTTCCCAGTGTAGTCTAAAATTATTTTTTTATTAGTGCGTTCCCCTTCACAATAACGAATTGATGCTCGAAGAGTTGACTGCTATGCATGTTCTAGAGGTAAATTAGTTTGTAAGTCGTGTGATAATATAATCATTTAGTTGAGAAATTTTTTTTTGGTGAGATGACTAAACAACTATCCTTCAAGAGTACAAAACCTCTGTAGTTCAAATTTAAATAGTTGATTAGTCCTTTAAAAATAATACGCTATTATTGCTTTTTCTACCTTTCTAGTTACTCATACATTTGATATTCATTAAAATAAATGGTATGGAACTCCACACGGACCTTCTCACTCCATTGTTTAAAAATGGAGATATTTAATCAAAACTCGTAATATATGTGAAACTAAACAATATACACGGGCAAGCCCGAGCAAAAATTGCGTTATACTTACGTTAAACATTTTTTGAATCCTGAATTTAAATGTTATGCTTTTATTTTTAAAGAATTAAAGCCCTCACTATTATATTTAGACAAAAAAATAATTGATATTGGGTCTACAAGGGTCAATAATTGGTATTAAAATTTCGACTTCCGGTTAAAATTTCTAACATTTTATCAGGGGTTGCACATCTTATGGCTATCACATTTTTATTTAATTCCTCATTCATATATTTAGACCAATACAATAGGTAGATTTTGACTATTGAGTCTAAAATGATACAGATAGATCATTGCTGTACAAACATTTCATCTCAAAGGTTAAAGAAAAAAGAACTTAAACTTTTTGTGACACTTACTTATCTTCCTATTCTATGGAATTAGAGAATTATTTCGTTAAAACTTTAGTGGTGTATCTGTACAACTATAGCTCACACAATTGTGTTAATATAATGTATTTTCAATAACTAAGACACTATTGATTTTATATAAATATATCTCAAATAAAAAATTTTCCTTTTAATAGTACTACAATTTTGCATTGATAAGTTAATTAGTGTCTCAAATAGTTACAATGATACAGAAATTTCTGCTTCTGTAAAGCATCCTAAAAGTAATATTCATAGGAAAATGAAAATAACCATTTTATGTATAATCTTAATCAACGCCTAGATATGAATTTTATTCAAAAGAGCCGATTTTGAGTAAATAGATTTTTTCTCTTTTCCCCTTTTATAACTATACTCTTAATTTTAGGGTTAAACAGACACACAGACGGCATTGCAAAAACAACTTTTTAGGGTTCGGGGGGTCATGAGACGTCGACATCCATCATCATTTCTGATTAGATCTTTTTTATGGTCACAATAATTTACCTTTAATGTTCAGAAAGCTAATATATATATATATATATATATATTTTTTTTTTTTTTGCGGATAGCTTGAAAGTTATTGGTTTTATAAAATTATGTTTCAAATAAAAGATCAATATTATAAATAACACTATATTTTTCACTGATAAGTAATTTCATATCTCAAAGACTTACAGAGATTTGATAAAAAAAAAAAAATTACGCATAAGACTGAGACCATTAGGGTCAATTTGTCGAAATATTGGGAGTGTCCATTTTGTTTGTAATATTTATAAAAGTTGGAAATGAAATTTAATCAAAATCGTTAGAGCTGATTTTGAGGAAATGGATTCTTTTCTCTTTTTTCTCTTTAGTAAACTACCCTTAGTTTTAGGGTTGGATAACCAATTCCAAAATATCCTCCTGACAATCCTATAAAAACCATAGATACCAAGCTGTAGCCCAATTGTTAAAACAGTTTGGGCTCTAGTCTGAAGTACAGATAGACGAAAGTTCAAAAACTACTTTTTTTTTAATTCGGGGGGTAATGAAACGTCAACATTCATGAAAATCTCGAGTTCAATTTTTGACGATCACAATAATTTATTTACCTGTAAGATAACGAGAAAATAATAATAGTGTCACCTTAACTATCGAGGTGAAATATACCTCTTAAAGTCACCGATGTAAGTATTTTATTTTGATGTTTACAATATTGAAAATTTCAGATACATAAATTAAAAGTAATCCAGTAGCTGTATTATTAAAATTTTACTCGTATTAATAGATAACATTAAACAAAAATACATAAATATAAAACTAATTGTTAAAGCATGTTTTGAGGTTTGTGCCATATTTATAAAATGTCAGCCAGCTTTACTATACCTTGAAAATTAAATCAAATCTGGCTAATGGCCTGTTGATTTTTTTATTAAATCTAGAAATTGACAAAACATTTTGTCTAAATAAACACCGTAGCTCATGATGAGTTTAACATTATTTTAAAATCTCTAATATATCTTGTGTTGCTCTTAATGCCTTTAGGGCTCTGTAAATATTGCAATGTCCTTTTCTATAGTTTACACGACTCTCATTGTATATATTTAAGATTAAATAATTATAATTGACTTACAAGAACACATCACGACAACAACAGACCACTCCCTCGTAAGGTCTAGTTTTCCAGTAACGTGGTATCTGGGGTTCAAATCCCAGCGAATTGTAGATAAGGTGTTTTTAGTCTCCTTTCATGCAGGTTATACCTTCTTACTACTTCTTCCATTAGTGTAAATATGCCGAAGCCCGTGTGGGCAGTAAGGCAAGGAACACACAGATAAAGTAAGTAATAAAAATATGAAATAAAAGATCTGACTTTAAAATAGGACAATAAAAATGAACGGATTTTTTTTTTTGAAAAACATTCATTTTATTTTATAGATGAGAAAATCAGATCGGCTTTGTCTCTCTTGAAGAAGGGATGCTATATAGAGTGTGATATAATAATGTATAGGGAGAAGGAAGAATTTTTCTGCCCTTAAAAAAAATCTGCTCGTAATTGCAAGGGAGTGGCTTACCACAGGCGGTAGATAGGGGTATTATAGCCCAGGGGGCTACTTACACCCTCAGTGTGAGAGCGGGTGTCTGATGTGAGTGGTAAGGGAGGAGAAGCCGCCCTGAGATATGAATTTTTCAATGCATGTGCGCCTGTGCATCTTGAGATTTGAAATCACCTCCTTCAGATTTATTTTGCCCACGCACGATTTTATTTAGTATACACTTTATTTGAATATATTTATTAGAATGTTGAAATGTTATAATGTTACGTAAAACATTTAGTTACTAGATCCTTTATGTAATTAAATTATAGTTTTTTTAGCACTGCGTCTTATATACAATTTATACGCATATGCCTCTACTAAGCTAAAGCGATAGGGATGAGAAAGGTTGAATTTAAAGGAAGCGTACCCGCATTTGCGTGGCAAGATAGTGAAAGACAATTTAAGTAAATTACTCTCAGCACACCTGAACATACTTTAAATCCCGATCTCCCTATCATCAGTAGTCCAGTTTATTGCGATAGTGACGCCTTAGACCACGCAGCCACCGAAACAGGTAATTTGATTTAAACATGAAAGCCATAGTGACACAATTTTATGATCGTACACATGACTGAATAGTAAAGAGACCAAATACGCGTCTAGGCAACCATCATGTGAAAATTTGATTTTAATATATGTGTATAGATCAATTTTACTACACATATTTAGTCCATTTGTAAATTAGATGCTTGGAAATGAATGGTACAATCTTTTTATACTATTGTTGTAAGTGAATTTATTTTAAATAAAAATACGAGCTAAGGCGATAAATAGATTGGAGAGAGTATGAGAACTCACAGTTAATAAGATCCATCTCTTAAATATATGGGTCACTAATAATCTTTTTGTTAAACATAAATATTTTACATTTTTTTTAAATAGTCAATCTCAAATCCTAACTTTTTAAATTCAGTCGGGAACACTATTCGTATATACAACTACCAGATTTATACAAGGTTTAAAAATAACTTTGAATAACCTAACAAAAAATTAGATCAGAAAGGCCGCCTCGGTAAGCGAGAAATTGCCGCACAGACGTTCAGCTCTAACGCAATATTTATTTTTACAATGCCTTGTTTCAAAATATGGCTCACGCTAAAATAATACTTATCACCGCGTCTTAATAACCATTCGGGTTATACGCTTAAGTACTAATTACGCTAATGGGTTAGGAACTAGCAAGGTTGAACACAGAGGAAGTGAACTCACATTTGCGTGGAGGGAGAGTGGAAAACCATTTAGGAAAAACCAACCCCATTCCACCCGACCGCGATTATAAACTCAATCACCCCATCCTCGGAAGTCTAGATCAACACGAAACTAGCGCGTTAGCTAGTTACGCCACCGAGGCGGGCTACGCTAGAATAAAGTGGTAAGATTCCAACAAGGCTCTTTTTACCTAATCTTTATATATTAGTTTTATTAGTAGAAAAAGTTTGTGAAAATTTGACATTAACTCATTTTCAACGACTTTTAAAGCATATTTTCTAATATATGAGACCAGGATCTATGAAAAAAGACTGTACTTAGACCTCGCCTTCTTTTAAAAAATACAATAATTTTTCATAGGCTCACAATAGATTTTTTGAAGATAGTTGAAAACTAACAGTGGGATTTTCTCTTTACCTTGAAATATGAAGCTTCCTAGATTTCCTATCCCCTCTTTCTCAGTGAGATAGCAAAGTGGTTTCGTTTGTGAAGGGCGAAAGGGAGTGTAAGCTTATACAGAATAGATAAGTGGTTACATAAAACGACCCATACCACTTCATTTAAGCAGTGAGTCTTGACAGCGATTGATATTTTCTCGCTGAGCAAGGTGGCAACCTTAAAAGAATCACTATCAAGTCTTTTAGGGCCAGTTTCATAGTCAAATTTAGTACGCCTCAAGTGCGGCGCTACACTAAGTACAAGACATCACCTACCTAAACCAGAATGGAATGGGCCAGTTTCCTATGCGAGAACGGCCCATTCCATTCTGGTTTAGGTAGGTGTCGTCATGAACTTAGTGTAGCGCCGCACTTGAGGCGTACTAAATTTGACTATGAAACTGGCCCATATATCTTAATTCTAAAAGCAGTATGTTGTTTAGCTTAGAATAAGAAATCATGTGTTGGTAGGCTAATTCTTTACGCAACGGGTATATACAAGCAATTTATTCGCTTATTCTTAAAAACATATGATAAAACATCACTTTATGTATTAGTTCCCTCAAATAGGGTTCTTATGGAGACTCCAATCAACTATTAAACATAATTTTTATTTATTATATAATTATTGTATTTTGTCCTTTTAGTTTTGATTGACGAGTTTTGTTAAAATGTCTATAAATATTAGGGTAAACCTTTTAGTAACTTCAAACCCTCTCCAGATTTCCATTACCGACAAGTTTCTCCTAACAACATCTCGAGTCTAATCAAACAATAAACAAATACTTAGTTTATATAGCAAGGATTTTGTGCGAGGCTGTGCGCTTTATTCATAAACCTAAAAAAAAAATCTCTTTTATTATTTCTGATTCTTCGAGCCGCACCTAGATTAGTCAGAGCGTTTAACCAGAACGGGTAGTAAATGGGTAGTAAGACGCAGTACTAGGATAAAAATAGCACTTAAAATAATTAATTTAAATAAAAAATACACAAAAGAATACCTAAATTATGAAATGCTTATTTAAAGTTTGGGTTATATGTATCTTAAATACGATATTATTATAATTAAGGCTTTGAATATTCAATATTTATTTATAGCTGATAAAATTTGATCAGAATGAACACTATTAAGATATTTACAAATTAGATATATTTAATGTACAAAATAGTGTAATTATTTAATTACTTGTATCTCATATGTATGTATCGCTATATTAAACTCCATCATCCCATATTCATTTCTTTTACAAAACAGTTACCAATAAAAACAGAAACTAGAAAGTTTGACCATTTTTCATTCCTGGACTCTACTGATTTTAAATCAATAATTTCACTTATTATAGTTCATATATACTTACTAATATAATTAACTTTTATTTTGCTAATTACTGTACATTGTAGGTATGCCCTAATAAGATAGGGATATTTCCTCTGAATTTATTCTCCGCCTATTTGACAGTTGTTCTTAAAACAGCTTAAATCAATTTTACTCCAATAGGCCACATGGCATGAAATAAAATAAAATATGCATAATATTTACTAAAATGTTTAACAATCATAATATACCACATTTGCAAATAAATTAATTAGTTTGCTTTTGTTGTAGATTTTATTTAGACAATCTAGCTTTAGGTGATTTTTCTATAGAACAACAGACTTTCTGTTGAAACATATTTTCATTAATTAGTTAACTTTTTTTAGAAGTCATTATTTTGGGTATTTAACATGCACTTTCTTACCTCTAAAATTACTTCAGAACAAGACTTACAATCTAACATAATTCTATAATAGATGCAACACCTTTGATTCATTACTGTGTAAAGGGAAGCCCCAATTCAATGACAGTTTTTTCGGCCATATCAAGAATTGAACCTGGGACAACTCAATAGGCAAACATGCTACCTCTTAGAATGAGTATTTAACAGTTATTTAGCAAACGAGGAGTTGGTTGATTATATGGGATAAATCGACTGATCATAAGGTAGCTAGTGCAAAATAAAGGCCGTTATATCCATTTCAAATCACTTCACTACACTATGGACGATGGTTCTGTCATCCATATAAATGATTATTTCACATTATTTCTATCTCTTCTCCCTTATATTTCCCCACTACACTGCCCCTATTAACCATCTAATATTACAATCTACGGCATACACACGAAAATAAGGGTGGGGCTAGCCAGTTCCCAAGAGTACATTATGCAGAGAGATCCAAAAGTTATTGTATATTCCGCAGATATGACGAAGCCAAGTTTGTTTTATTTATTGAGCTTTTGGGAAACAACACCTGCTACTAAGAAAAGGG
>CABEEJ010004031.1:22665-37672 GCA_901482245.1 Timema douglasi
CCCCCCCCCCTCCCACTCATATTTCCACCCCTCTCAGCATAAAACCACGCCACTGTCGGCTTTTAAGTAGGCTTTGCTCGGGGACCTTGAGTGTGAGCAAAGTCTTGAATTTCAAGATGTAGAAATATTAAGTAAACCCAAGTTTGAAGAGTATTATAATAAACACTTTACTTCAAAGTTCTCCCTTGTAAGATTTTTCCAAAATATCTTTTTTTATATAAAAGATGGTTCTTTATGTCACCTTTTATTTCTCTTATTTCTTTAATTTTTAGCTATAAAATTCTTTATTTAGGCCTACAAGTCAGCGTAGCTCGGTTCATCGCATATTTTTGTTTAGAATGTGGCTCATCAGCACATTAACAACTTACGTCAAGTAATGTATCGTAAGAGACGTCAGGTTGTGGAAAAATCGCCTAAAACCTTGATGAAGCCATTGCAATAGAAGTGAAAAACAACAATCACTAACATCGAGAAGGCAAGAAAGGTTCGTTTTCGTGCATGAAAGGACAGTCTGTGTGATTTGTGAAATAAATTTCGACATTCTCTGTGATCCAGATGTTCTATTATTTGCCAATGGAACTTTCAAGTACGCTCCCAAGTGGCTCTACAAAATATATACAGTGCATGGCTAGAGGAATAGAAATTACTTGCCGTTGGTTTCTTTTAATGGGAAGACTCAACAACATTACGTCAATGCATTCACATTTATCAGAAGTTTGTGTTTAGATCAAGGATTGCAGCTCACACCAAATATTGTGACTCTCGACTTTGAGGTTGCTGCTCACAACTCGATACGCCAGGTGTTTCCTACTGGCTATATCCGAGGATGCAGATTCCATTTAGGGCAGGCATGGTTCCGGAAGATAAATGGCATGGCGTAACTGAGAACTGAGTATACGAAATCAAGCAAATCGGGGTACTGGTTAAGATAATTTTTCAGTTTATCCTACGTGAATCCTACAGATGCCGAGGAGATATTCGTGGGCCTTGTTAGAGATGCTCCAAATTCCGAGTTTTTAAAATTTGTTTACTACATTTTTCACAATTATATTTCTGAGGACGCCAATTTCCCTCCAGTTATGTGGGCGTCGAGTCAAACAAATGACCCCCGAACTACGAATGGGCCTGAGTTGTTCCACTCACATTACAACTCCCAATTTTATTCTACACATCCTTGTATATGGTTAGCCATTGAGGTCCTTAAGAGGATTTAAGTGGAAACTCGCATCAAAATCAATAGCGCAGCGCGTAACATAGGCCAGTGTCACAAAATGAGAAGGCGCATCACGATCAAATCGTAGAATTTTGGAACCAGTACGATTCAGACACCATATCGCTTACGCAATTGGCTATGAAAATCGTCCACAAGAAGAAAACTGTAGCTTTAGTATGATTTCATAATTTTGGACATACTGTATTGGCAATTATTTTGATCATATGGAAATTATTTTTATAAATTCAGATAAAGATTTCAATGAAATAAAGATTAGTCTGTATCTAAAAGTATTTGAATAGTAAAAACCATGCAACAAGCATACCAGTATTTTTTATATCTCTTTTTTCTATCAAATATTTAAAAGTTGGCCAACTCATGTAGTTTTCACAAGGTACGACACAGATGTTTCAAGTATTATCATCTTCTAGACGAGCTTATCAGCCAAGATCTGCTCACCCCCCAATGTAGTAACTATAATCAATACCCCCTCCACTTACGATATGTTTTATGTATCGATATCAATAGATCACAGGGGCAAAAACTCTCTTCATAAGCGACAGAGAAACGATCGGTGCGGGGAAAGGGGAGATACATCATTTCCAACATAAAAAGAACTACGAGGGTAGAAAAAAAAAGCAAACACGAAAGACTCGTAAATACAAGGATTTCTCAGTTATACTCCAAGAGTAATAGTAAAATTATGTAAATTGAAATGTCATTGGGGAGGGATATTTTGGAGGAAGGACAATGAGGTAGTTATAATTCATGATGAACAATGCCTTTTCTAAGAACCGGGGCGAGTCTTTGAAGCCAATGAAAGTCATAAACTGGGCTGTTTTTCATGCGAAGGTTTTGAGAAAGAGGTTTTCTTGTGTTTAGTGAGAGCTTTTGATGTGATGTATTGCTCGGTCGGAAAAGGTCCTGGTTCTCATTTCTGGTGGGTGGGGGTCAATTTAGGTTAAGGTGACTTATTTTGTTTAAGGCGTGATGGAATTGAGCGTGAGTTAATGTAACTATTTTTGAAATTATTTCAACAACTAAATTTTTGACAAAATAAATAAAATATTTATTCAGAGGATACGTTTAATTCAATTATCTATAAAAAAAATGACAATGGTTTTTGAATATTTATAATGAGAATAGTGACGTTAACCGCTTCGGTGGACGCATAGTCTAAGGTGCTACACTCCTAATAGACTAGACTGCTTAAGACGGGGAGATCGGGATTTAATCCCAGTCGGGTGCACTAAGGTTGGTTTTTTCCAAAATGGTCTTCCACTCCCCCTACATACAAATTTGGATACACTTCCTCTAAAAAGAAATAACTTCCATAATCCTTAAAAACATTAAAGTAATTAATACCTGAGAATATAACCCGAATGGTTAATGAGATGCTGTGCTATGCATATACTGATATTGTAATTGATTTTTGAAAATTTTGTCACAAATTATAATGAACTAAATAAGAAAGTATGTTTTATTGTGTTTTCTTTTACTTCTTGTGAAGAGTAATAGACTTTGGCCTTTTAAAATGGGGTTAAGGGGGACTCAAGTTAAGGACAGTTGTTTTATACTAAAACTTTTTTTTTGCAAAATAAATCAAATATTGCTCAAATAGAAACACATACTTTTTTTTTCACATGGTGATATCAAAATATGTAGAATATCTGTCTTGAGCATAGCAGCATTAGATGGCAAACTTTTTAAATGAAGAGAAAATAGCTATCATTAAATTCCACGACACCCTTGATAGATATTCAACAGCAATTGAGCTCACTATATATATAAAACTAAACTATATGTTTCTACTGGACCATATTTGATTTCCTTAAACCAAAAAAGTGTTTTGTTGTAAAAACTGCAAAAACACTAACCTTTTCTTGTGTTCTCTACACTCTACCTCATGTTTTAACGATATTACCAACCTTAAAACGCCTACATCGGCTACAACTGTAACAATACAGAAAATTGCACTTTTTACATTAAAAGAGACAAGTAATACCTTTTCAAATTTCAGTTTATTTTAGAAAGGAATAATGTTCCTCAAGAGGGTTCGAACTATATACCAGTAAAACGTATACATGTAAAATAGTATATGTAGCTTAATTCTATTTCATGAGGGTTGCGTCGGGGGAAATAAAAGCCGGGAAATTCCTCTAGAGTGGTTTTGTTGTTGGTAGCATTTCTTCCCAGGCGTGCACCGAGTAATATGTATAACATTTTTTTAACGTGGTTTCATGGGTTTTTTTTGACCAATAAATAAAACTTGTTAAGGAACTCCTGACTGTGTAGCCAGCTTAAAAATATGCTGTATGACGTTTGGAAGATGCATACTTTATTTAATTATTTATTCATAACCGTTATTAACCCTGTTTTTAATGGTTTAGTTTAAAGATAAGGGATCAGAAGGGGTTCAAAGGAAGTGAACTCGCATTATCATGGAGGGAGGACGATAAAACCACACCCGCCTCGGTGGCTTAGTTGGCTAACGCTCTATTCATGCAGAGCCAGACTGCCAAGGACGGGAAAATCGAGGTTCGAATCTCGGTCGGGTCAACTTGGGGTGGTTTTTCTTAATGATTTTTGACTCTCCTTCCTAGCAAATTCGGGTTCACTTCCTCTAGATTTAGCCTTCCCAATTCCTAATTCATTAATTAGTACTTAAACGTATAACCCGAACGGGTAGTAGGACACGGTGCTAAATAAAAAAATAAAAAACACAGTGATAGATGGCTGAGGTTCAAACTTCTACCTCCATGTCAAAGGTAATAACGTATAGTGGTCCAATATCTTATCACTGTCGGTAGCGTATCTACCTATTGATCAGGGATCCCGGGTTCAATTCCTGGCATAGCCGAAAAATTAATCCTAGGTTAAATGTGGCTGTACCCTTTCGCAGTCAAGAATTAACGAAATATGAGAGAAGTTCCATTAGCGGGTGAATGAATACGTGACAAGTTTACTTAGTTGGAGTGTTGTGCATTTTTAATTCCTCTCGACATCTCGGAGAGGAAGTATCATAAGGTCCCTCAGAGAAATTTTGGGAATTAGATGTCAAACACAATTTTCTATCCACAATTATTTGAGATACAATATAGCTTAATGTTGTGGTACTATTAAAAATATACGACTTTTGTTTGAAATATATTTGTATAAAACTAATAGTTTATGAGCTATGATCAAATATATACTTTTTAATTCAGGTCTTGGAAAATTAATTTAATTCTTAAGCTCTTTGGTGGACAAAGATGTTTCTCTTTTCTGTTTTATGTAACAGTGTTTCTAGATCCTAATGCCATAGAGTGACTGTATATTATTTCATTTGTGATCTTTGCTGAAATGTATCTACAACAATATATAGACCTATTATTTAATTTCACAAAATCTTACGAGCTATAGTAATTGTCCATTTTAATATCAAAGCGAGAGAAAGTCTATGCGGTGCGCTGAACTATTTGTTTAAGAAAGGCAATAACCGATATTGTTTCGCAGCTTAGGTCCAGTAGTTCAGATCAAGGCAGTGTTTTTCAAAGTTTTAGTAATGGATTTTAATGCAATTACATTTTTCGACTGTAAATACAAGAAAAAGAAGTAATTTATAAAATGAATTTTTTTAAATAATTAGAATTTAGAAAGTAATGTTTTTCAGATTATTTTTAAAATTCTAAACCTTATAATTTTTGACAAATAATTGTTTGGATTTGTTATTTAAAGGTTGCAACAGATTTCAAGCACGCGCGCTGTCGCTCGCTCGCACGCCCAATCTGTCCATCCCCTAAAAGATGCATGTTATTAAAGAGTCTAATTAAAAAAAAATTAGCAACAATAAATAATTACAATTAACAATTCACAGTGGTTAATTTATTAATAACAATCGACGATCATTTGCAGCAAGCGTATCTAAAGAAACCAGCCAAGTGGTGTAGTGGTCAGTGCACCTGGCTATAAGCCTAGAGGTCCCAGGTTGAATTATCGGCTGGTACCTTGGGTATTTCTTCCCTAAAGGGGGATGATCTCAATGGTCACCGGGGTTTGGTAAATTAGGCTTAAGAAAGGTTAAGACACACTGGCTCCACAACTGCATAACAACTCTCATTCCATCATCTCAGTGTGGGTACGACGTGTAGACAACCTCCAATGATGTACGCTGGGTAACGAACGCTCTGTGTCACCAGAGCGGCTAATAGTCTACACATAAGGCGACCGAACCTGGACTTCAAAGTCCCTCCCAGTCATATGTGCCATACGATATATATATATATATATATATATATTATAAAGAAAGACTAGTAGAGCGTTGCAGTGATGGCTGCAGATTATTGCGTTAGAAAGACTTTCTATTGGGGGCAGTTCTGTAAGACTGAGACCTCAATTGACTTTATATTTAAAGGTATATTCGTCCAAGGATATCAAAGTTATATATAGATATAAAGTTGATATTTTTGGATATATATATATATATATTTGTTGGTTTTTAAATCCTAGTAAAACATATATCCAAGCAAAGCACATATTTATTTTCCCTCTTACCATCACTATGAATTCTTTAAAAATAACCCTTTACCAGCTGTCTATCTCTTCGTTTTACCACACTATTTAACTAAGAGTTGAGTTATTATTTTTAACTAAGGAGGAATATTTTATTTACTGATGTAAAATCATACACAAATCACAGTTTCCATGGTGATGCAGACAAAGAATGATTGCACAGATGAGTCACTGCGCGCATAGAAGAAAAGCTGGAAATTTTCTAGGAAGATAGGGTTTTCCTTGTTATAGCTATAATTTATTTTGACATTTAGGCTCCTAGACTTTATAATGAATTGTTCAAAATCGGTTCAGTCATTTACTTGTTATTACAGTTACAGGAACTGGGCTTATCAAATTATTTAAATCGATGTTTTGAGATCAAAATTCTGATCAATCCAAGGTGACAGATTTTCGGCCTACGAATAGAACCATATGTTATTTATCATAATGTGGAAACACTACCAGCTGAACTAAACCATTAGGGAGTATTAATATACGTCCTCGTATTCAGGTATTACAATTCCTGAGCTAGGGATATGTTTAATATTTTAGGTTGAGTTGAGATTTAAGTCTCTGGTATACATTTATCATTACTAAGTACACTTTGTACACCATATTGTTCAATTTTGTTTTAATGTGTTTATATATGTTTATACAAACTATTTTTTTAGGACTCTACTACGGTTGGTGTGGATTTGGATTATGATTTAATACTTTTTTGATCGCATAGACGAAAAAAAAAAGGATCATCTTCATATCAAACTTACCAAAATATTTTCATTTAGCACATATAGTTTTTTTATTAAAGAAGTTTTTAATTATTGACTGTGTTAAAGAGATGATTCAAGATACTTTTGGAATGATAAAATACTCTATAATATACTAAATTTTTGAAATTTGAAACCTACAACATTCTCATAGTATTTTATCTCCTTAATTTCTTCATTTCTCACCTAAAACAAGTCATGTTTGAGTTGTTTCTTTTAACTTTATTCCCCTAACTTTCATAACAACCTCCTTCCCCTCTCCTCAAACTAACAGACAGAACAAATCAAATTTAACATTGGACAGCACAAACTATATAACGAGGATTTCTAAGCTTACCCCTTAAAAAGTTTTCTTTCCTTTATTCTTAACTTTATTTTTGTTTTATTTACTGTTTATATTCTGTTTTGTATTGCAAGTTTCTTCCACAATAGTTTTGAAGTAAACCACAGATTTTAAAAGAAGAAACAGCTCTGAAAGTTTATACAAACTTATATTCGTTTGGATCCCATTAGTTGTGTGACAAATGTCTTTGAGAAGATCTTGGTAAACGTCAGCTAATAAACTTTGATATTGTTCATGAAAGAGTGTTTTTATTACGTTATTTTGTTGTTGTTTAAGATTCGTTAAATTTTTGTGTATAGCTTATAATTTATGTATAATATTATATAAATGAAAACATTGTGTAAACATTATATCTGAAGATAAACTCATTACTTTGAAATACGCATCGATGGGCACGCCGACTGCATATCTATATTTAACGAAGATTTGCTTAGAACCACAACCCTATGATTTAAAAGAGCTACGATTAGAAACGATCGGAGGAAGGTTGGTCATTTCCCCAACAAGTTTTAAACTCTATTAATTTTAAACGCTGTTATCCCATAAATGGAGGTCATTAGCGCCTAGAATAATATTTTATCTATTTTAACAACAACAAAAAGTTTTGCCATAAAAAACTGCAAAAACACAGGCCTTTATCTGATTTACCAACACTATCACCTTACTCAGTCAGTTAAGAAAGTGCACGTTAAATTTCTTAAATTAACAAAACAAATAGTATTAATAATAAGGCAAGGAGAAAATATGAACTCACAATTTGCCCCCTCAGACTCCATCTTAAATAATGTGGTATTAGTAAAATAATACATATATTATAAACATTATAATTTGCGGAGAAGGGAAGCGGGGGGAAATAAAAGAAGAAAAATAATGTTGGATATTTCTTGCGTGGTGATGAAAGTTTTTTTCTCATGTTGTTTCTTAGAGTATACACTCCACGTCACCGTCGCGAAGCAGTCCAACGCATTGCGTGCTAGTAAAATGGCCGTCACGGGACGCGTAGTGCATGTACTACACCCGCGCACACGCACGTGACACATAAAAAGACGAGAAAGGCACAGTTGTATTTGGAGGCGGCAAGTAGAGCCGCATTCGAAAGTGGTTTTATGGACTGCATTGGAAGGGGGAGATCTGAGGGGATATCACCCTCCCACTTTCTACACCACGGGGGTGAAAGAGGGAGGGAAAAAGGTACATGCAGGGAAATTCTGAATTCATGAAAACATCCCTTCCAATCTTTCTTTCCCACCCCCTTAACCCCTTTTTTATGTTCAATTCTTAAACATGTGTGTAAGAAAATGAAACAACATTTTATTTTTGTATTAAAAAAAAAAAGGAGAAAAGAATATTCACGAGCTGAACGGAAACAACGTTTTAGAAGAAAATAATATATAAAATTCACGAAACCGCAAAACGTTTCTAAACTTTTTTACGAGACTATTGCTCTTTCATAGCAAGATGGCTCACGCGATGTAGCTTTGTTAGCGAGGTCAAAATGCAGTTGTGTATTATGGGAGAACATCCCCCTTCTTGTATACTCCCTCTCCCCTTCACTTGGCCTAGTGGTAGAATGGTCTAACACAAGTTATTTGTCCTTACTTTGTGGATTATGGTTCCATCCGTTCCATCCACATTCAGTATTTTCACTAATAGGTTACAGATGAGGTAGATAAGGTGGAATGTGGAGGAAGTGTACCGCACCCGCATATATCAAGAGGGAGGAAGGAAGAGTTAGTGTAAGAAACACCTCAGTACGTCTAGTCTACAGGTGTTCGGAAACGCATAGCCCGATTTGAACATAAAGTTTGTTTGAACAAAAAGCAATACAAAATCCCAGTATACTTACATCAGGAAAACAATGCTAATACCATTATATTGTATTCAAAGTCTTGGTGTACAGCGCCGGGAGAGCAAAGCTATTCAAACATACATGTTCAACGGGTTGCATAGAAGCTAGGCGCGTGGCATTCTACACCTCGACATCTTGAAGCACGTCAGCAGAACATACCACACATTAGTAGCAAACAGCACCAGGCCATCTAGAAATGCGAATAAGTTCTGAAGATCATCATTAACGATCCTACATGAAAAAAAAAGTGCTTGCCATTATTACATGTATAGTGAGTGCTGTGTGCCTAGTTCTTATGAAACTTATTGTACACACATGCATGAACAGCCTTGCTCTCTCGGAGATGTATTCCAAAATTTTGAACATAATTTAATGGTATTAACATAGTTTTCCGGATCTAAGTATATAGGGATTTTGCATTACTTTTGGTTCCTTTTTAGTTTGACCTATGAATTTCCAAACATTCTGTATATTCCAACTCCAACCCTCTAACCCTCCCCACCCCCCTCTTCCAAGTACCAACCAACCTTACAATACCAGACTGTCTCTTTATTCCACGTGCTTTTTTAAATGCTAATATAATTTATTGCTATATTTATCTCAAACTATGAAATGTCATTTGGAAGGCGAAGTTCTAATAATATGCGCCAACCCACAGCGCAAAAGAATATCGCGCAGCCAGTCTAACCCTTCCGGTTTGAACGCAATTAACGCTCTACAGTCCACAAATTAAATATTTCCATGAATACACTCGTACATAATCAATGAGGTTTTCATCATTCATGGCTGAGAACAATATTGTTTTTAATAAACTAGTGGTTCTACAACATTTCTCTTAATACTTTATTGCCTCAGTCCATTCATTATTATTATATTATGCTTTTTAATCATGATTTGGTAGTTACATTTATGTAAATGGTTGTAAGGTGGTATATAGGCCCTGTATATATTTTTATTTGAAAAAAGTTATTACATAGTTTTACTTGAATACATTTTTGGATAGCGGTTGACTTGTAGACAAGGGTCCAATGGCGTGACCTGAAGACATTTATTCTCTAAATACCTTGCTCTTAATATACATTTCGTTGGCGTAGTTGTTTAGATTCAATTTAAATTTTAATATATTCTATAAAAAAGTAGCGCCTACACACTAGTCTCAAAATATGTGCTTTTTTTCCCTTATTAACATAATATGCATGGTTGAAATTTTGGTAGCTTAGCTTATTTTATTGTCACTATTCGTTGGTGTTTATCTGTAAGATGTTTTTTTATTCGCGTGACGTAATTTACTCCGTTATTTTATTAGAGCTTCTAGCTATCGTTCAATTCATATATATATCACCACGTCCTACCTGTTTCGGTGGCCGCATGGTCTAACACGCTGCTTCGCAGTACACTGGACTTCTGATGACGGGGAGATCGAGGTTAAAATCTCGGTATGGTGTACTGAGGGTGGTTTTTCCAAAATAATTTTATACTTTTCCTCTACGTTGAATGTGGGTACACTTCCTCTAAATATAGCCTTCCTCGTCCCCAAAAAACATTAGAGTAAATAGTACATAAGCGTATAGCCCAAATGGGTAGTAAGACCTATATTTTCTCCAAAAATTCCTAGTTTGATTGAGTTTACTAAATGACTAGGAAAAAAAGGTTATCAGTTCGACCCGTATCTTTGTTTTTTTAATGTATGTTCAAGAAAACTTTTCTCCAGGTACACAGATTTTGATTATTCCCTTTTTAATGATGTAGATCAAGTCTATCTGGTGGTCTCGTATGAGTTTATTTTAGATAACATAATTGCAAGCTAGAAAAAAAAAATTAAATGAAGAATGCTACGTCGTCTACATAAACGACTTTGAGTATTCCTCATTACTTATAACTATTAGATTGTTATAACATGATGATTTGAAGTTTGATGCAGTCCAAAGTTTGATATCATTCCGATATTCAAAATATTCTCCTCATGCAAAACTTCATTAAAAAAATGTGGTTTCATGTCTTATTGAAGACAAATTGTGTGTGCGTGAAGTGTGACACTGTTTTGGGTCTAGAACTTTGCTGATGTACCTTTTACAAAATGTAACAAACACATTAGTTTCTTAGTTAAAAGCGTCTGCATTAAAAAAAAAAGCCTTCAGTTACGAGCCACTTGTGGCATAGTTTGCAAGCAACTATTTTACCAACTGTTTTGTTTTGTAATCTCTGGCAGTTATTATTCCGAGCAGCGGTCAATAGACGCGGTCAGACTACAAACTCGCTTGATAATCCCTCAAATATCTAACTGAGGTGATGAGAACGTTGATCGGCGGTCTCAATTAATAGACGCTCGTAAATAAATGAGAGGTGCTGTGAGCGTTGGTCGACAGTTTAATTTGAGAAACGCTCATGAATAAATTAGAGGTGCTGTGATCTTTGTTTGGCAGTCTCATTTGAGAAACGTTAATGACTCAATTAGAGCTGCTGTGATATTTGTTTGGCAAGTCTCATTTGAGAAACGCTCATGAATCAATTAGAGGCGCTGTGATCTTTGTTTGGCAGTCTCATTAAAGAAACGCTCGTGAATCAATGAGAGGTGCTGTGAACATTGCCCGACAGTCTCATTTATTAGACGCCCGTGTATCAAATTGAGCCAATATTCTTATTTATGCGTCATCTTTTCAACTAACCTGGTATTAACAAATTCCCGCTTCCCAGAGAACCTTATATTATGCTGAATATGAGTCTCTTTACGTCATTTATCTGCATTCTTTTTCTTCTTATTTTAATAATTAGGCAGGTTTCTAGTGTATTGCGTTTATTACGAATGGATATTTTATAAGGGCAGCGTTTTATGTAGGCCCACTCATATTAAAAAAAAAATTAAAACAAAATTATTTAACACTAAACCACACCGACTTTAAAAACCGCTCCAAAAAGTAGAAAATAATAATTAATATAATCTTAATAAAATTTTCGCTTTTTGAAATCAACGTAAAATTAAAAGCTATAACAAATAACTACCTGCAGCTTACTTACTAACTTGAACAACTATTTAAATCGATAAAAAGCTACCCACATTGGTGGCGTAGTTAGCTAACGCACTTGTTTCGTGTTGAGCTAGACTGTCGAAGACGGGAAGGTCGAGGTTCGAATCTTGATCAGGTGAACTGGGTGTGGTTTTCCCTAAATGGTTATCCACTACACCCCAAGCAAATTTGGGCTCACTTCTTCTAAATACAACCTACCCCATTCTTAAACCTTAAGCGTAATTTGTACTTAAGCGTATAGTCCGAATGGGTAGTAAGACTTGGTACTAAATAAAAAAAAAATAAAAGGCTTAAATACAATCATAACAATGGACAACTGGCTTACGAGCATTCCTTGAGTTGAAAAGCTCTTGAATTGAAAAAACTCACTGTTGTTAGTTTCATTTTGCAATCCCTGACCTGTGATTGAAGAAAGAAGTCCATTTTTCAAGCTTCTGTACTATAGTTTGCAAGTTGTGGATAGTGGCTTGCTTTAGTTATTAATTTGGCGATTGATATAATTTCGTAGCAAATAGAGTCCCTCCATATTCCCTTTGGTCTAGTTAAACAAATTGTAAAATGATGCTAGATTTATTTAAATATTCTAATTTGTGTGATTACACACACACACACACACACACACACACACACACACACACACACACACACACACACACACACACACACATATATGTAAAATCATATATATAATTTAATTATAAAACATATAATTTATTCACAAAAATTCACTTTCTTTATCAGCTGACGACTAAAATAATTACACCATCTCATTATTTACCAAAGTACATAGCATATTTACAGTCCATAGAAAGTGTATTTTATGAATTAAACATTTATTTTTGTGGTAAACATTGATAGAATATTACTATTTTACATGTGCTGACCCGCCTCGGTGGCGTAGTTGGCTAACGCGCTTGTCGTGCTGAGCTCGTCTACTGAGGACGGGGAGATCGAGGTTCGAATCTCGGTCGGGTGAACTTGGGATGGTTTTTCCTAAATGGTTTTCCACTCTCCCTCCACGCAAATGCGGGCTCACTTCCTCTAATTCAACCTTCTCAATTCCTAATCTATTAGAGCAATTAGTACTTAAAGCGTATAACCCGAACGGATAGTAAGACGCGGTGCTAAATATTATTATTATTATTACATGTGCTAGCATTATTTATTCCAAGTGGAATTGAAGTTCACATTTAATAACTCTAAGTCCTAAATTATTTTCATACTTCTTTAATTTCGTTTTCAGTATCCATGAGTATGGTACCATAGTACCGAAACATATCATGAAGTAATCCAGCGTCTTTCCAGTGCTGGATATCATAAAGGGTTAACAAGGAAACAGATAAAACTTAAATTATTCCATTATTTCATTAATTTTATTTGGCAGATGTTGACCTTAACATTTTATTATTTTATTTTACAACAGATTTGAATTTAAAACATTACTTTGTACCATACTATATTGTATATCTTAAAGTTTTTGTAACAATATTTTAACGTATCAAGATATATTTTGGACTTATCATCGACTCGTGTATGGCCTAGTTGATGATGCATTATTAATTGTATATAAATGTTCATATCTGACAATGAGTTTTTTCACCAGAAATAAATTCTAATTATTCATTTTGACTTGTAATTTCACTTAATCATCTACCAATTTAGAAACTATTTAATCTATGGATTAAACTTTATATATATATACATATATATATATTTCAAGATCACTCTATCTAAGTTTTAACTTTTAATTAAAACCACTCCTTACTTTCAATTATCATTTAGAATGTTTTCTAAAACGTTACATTTATTAAGTTACTCTAGACATAGCCTGGATTCGAAACGTAAACGTTACCAGTTTTACCTGTTATCGGAATTTATAGTGGCTTTTCTACGGTGAATGTTTATCAGCTCTGGCATTTGGTCATTTAAGTTAGACCAGGTATGAGAAAAGCTTAAACAGGAATTTTTTTTAAAATTCTTAACGTAAGACTATACTAAAATAAATATTACAAACTATTGGTAAAATTATATCTGTGTCCCTCTCATTGTGTGAACTCAGCTTAACAAGGCGGGAAACAAATTACGTTCATATTTTAAAACTTTACTTTATTATCTAAATGTGTACACCTTTTGATGATACATTTGTTTCAATTATATTTTACGAGTATTTTGCGTTTCAACCTTGTGTGCGCACGCGTTTACACAATATAACGAATTACTGTAATAAATCAAATTTTATCATGGGAGACAGTTGCAAACTAATGTACTGGTTCGCTGAAAATACTCTCCTGCTCCATCTTATCATTGTATAGTGATGAACTCTGTAGGTATGGCTCATGCGTCAACACGCACTTTTAAAATATATCATTGTTAGCGTGTCGCAAAAACATAAGCTTGTACAATTAATCGTACGCAACTAGTGAAGCTTGGAAGATCGAACTGATCTTATAATAAAGACACATCCACATCAGTTATCATATTTGTAGATACAAAAATACACATGGCCAGAGGAATCGAACCCGCTAAGCCAAAGGATAATTTTTCAAAATATACAAAGTGTTAATTCCATTAATAATGATTATATTCAACGGTATACTGTATTTATTTTGCCGAGCAAATAAGCTCATATCCACTTCAGTGTCCGCATGGTCTGCGGTGTCCCTCTCGCGACAGACTATACTGCTAATGAGGGGGAGATTGGGGTTCAAACTCTGGTCTGTTGTATTGAGCTAGGTTGTTTCCTCGAGTGGTTTTTCAATCCACCTCCACACAAATGTGAGCACACTTCCTCTAAATTCAACCTTTCATATTCCTAACACATTAACGTAACTAGTACATATGCATATAACACGAGCTTATAATAAGACGTGGTTCTAAAAACCTAAAAAAAACCAACCCAATTACTTGAATACTGCATTCGTTAACTGCGTTCGAGTAAAACTCGTTATCAATAGTTAAAAAAGATATTGTACTTTTATAAATGGGAGAGTGTTTGCCTCTCATTTTGTACCGAAATAATAAATTGATAGTTTTTGAGAATAGTGCGCCAAGAAATATATCTAAGCCTATGGGGGATGATACATCTGGAGAACAAAGAAAACTGCGTAGTGAAGAACTTTATGGCTTGTTTGCATCCTTAAACATAATGAGGGTTATCAATCCTACACGGAATTGCCCGTGACCCACTGTGATATAAGAATAATATAAGAACCCACCTCCCCACACCCCACAAAAATGGTTTAGAATTGCGGTCGATTTCGTACACTTTTTTTTTTC
>CABEEJ010004031.1:37686-71387 GCA_901482245.1 Timema douglasi
AACCCCCCCCCCCCACCCCTCCATAGTGACCGGTTTGCCATGATAATTTAAATATCAGATTGACAATATTTTCTTAAAACAATTGTTAAAATTAGCCTAATTAAAAAACTGATTATTTTTTAAAATCCAGCTTCGAGGTGCATTCGGACCACCTTCCGTCTACCTATATTAACAATTTAAGATCTCTGTGTGCCGTAGATTTGGCTAGGCATCGCACACAAACAAACAAATACATACACATCAAAAATTCATTTTATTATTATAGATAATAAAGGCGTGCTAGTTGAGGTGGGGTCGTCATGGGGTGCATAAGGCGATGAAAGGCTAGTACACAACTTTCAGTAGAGAAACCTTGCTATCCCTCGCTGCGGCTTCGGGGGTAACTGGTTGATATCACGACGGCGACGTTGTGTTCTGACCTGTGTGGGTAGGGGTAGGAAAAAGGTTGGCGAGATTGTTCCGGCAACGTGTGTCGTGGTGGGAGGTAGGATAGAGTCCCGGAAACGTGAGTTGCGGTGGGAGGTAGGATAGAGTCATAGCAATTTGAGTCATGGTGGAAGGTAGGATAGGGTCTTGGCAACGTGAGTAGTGGTGGGAGGTAGGAAAGAGTCCTGGCAAAGTGAATCGTGGTGGGAGGTAGGATAGAGTCCTGGCAAAGTGAGTCGCGGTGGGAAGTAGGATAGAGTCACGGCAATGTGAGTCATTTTGGGAGGTAGGATAGAGTCCTGGCAACGTGAGTCATGGTGAGAGGTAGGATAGAATCCTGGCAACGTGAGTCACGGTGGGAGGTAATATAGAGTCCCGGCAACTTGAGTCGTGGTGGGAGGTAGTATAGAGTCCCGGAAATGTGAGTCATGGTGGGAGGTAGGATAGAGTCCCAGTAACGTGAGTCGCAGTGGGAGGTAGTATAGAGTCCCGGCAACGTGAGTCGCAGTGAGAGATAGGATATAGTCCTGGCAACGTGAGTCACGGTGGGAGGTAGTATAGAGTCCTGGAAACGTGAGTCGTGGTGGGAGGTAGGATAGAGTCCCGGCAACGTGAGTCGCGGTGAGAGTTAGGATAGAGTCCCGGCAACGTGAGTCGTGGTGGGAGGTAGTATAAAATCCTGACAACGTGAGTCACAGTGGGAGGTAAAGGATAACGGCGGTAAAAGAGGGAGCTCAGATAAAATGGCTCTTTACAAACACAACAATTTATTAGCTCTTTCAAACGGTGCACCCGGGTTAGGTAGACACTCTCCGACTGGCCTCTAACCAAGAAACCACCGTGTTAATTACCATCCACTGCTGCCTGGCCTTGTCCAATAGGAAAAACAGAGGTTTCCCATCGGTGCGGGAAAACGTGAGCGATAGTGGCCGCCAAACGAGCCAATAGAAAGCAGAGTTCTCATCATCAGACATTAGAAATTAGCATGCTCTGATGCTCCCTAAAGGCGAGCACGAGAGCAAGTTCCAACACGTACCGACCAATTGGCCACACCGCGTGGTTTTTGAATCTAAGGACGGGTTGTCGCATTTCGCGAAGTTCTGGAACAAAGAAAAACATATTATTAATATTGGTGGGGGATAACGGAAGGTATATTGGGGAACCGAATAAGGGATTTAGAGTTACGTGCGGGGACACTACTCTATGGGGGGCTGGGTGAGAGCCTCCCAAACCACTATTGACACATTTCGCTTATCCGAGCAGGGCTTTGGAACGTCGATGGCCCCCTCCAGGGTCAATGGCGAAATTCCCAAGCCCCTGGATAAGAGGATTGGTAGGCACTGGGAAGTCTGTCGTAGAAGGACTGCACCAGCTTCCAGAAGGGGTTATTGATGTCATGGGCGCTGAGTACAGTGGGGAATTCGTCACTGACAGCTTAGAGAACATGAACTGTGGAGCGGTCCAGGCAGTAGAGGGGGTGGGTGGCGTGGCCTGTGCAATTGCGGAGGAAAGCTACAAGGGCTGACTGAACAGTGAGGCACAACGACCTGAAGAAACATGACCTCTTGGTAGACCTAAACGTAAATGGGAGAAGATAAAGTTGAAATAGATTTAAAGAAAGATGGGTATTGGTTAAGGAAGTGGATGCCTGTCTTAGAATAGAGTCGAATGGTGAGCTTATATTCTGGTGGCCATGAACTTTCAACTCAATTAAGGTGGGATGGAAAGAGACGCGTTAAAATGACAGTGTTTTTACAGTTTTCATGGAAAAAAACTTTTTTTTTTTTGTAAAATTTGGTTTTAATAGAAACATAGAGTTAAACTTTCTTCGCATGGTGATATAAACAGTACCTTAATATCCATGATGAACATAGTGGCATTAGATGCGAAACTTTTTAAATAAAAATAAAAAGTTGTCATTCAATTCCAGGACACCCTTGACAGATATTCAACAACTGTTTGTTACCATGTGAAAGAAAAAAAATTCCATGTTCGTACTGGAAAAATATTTTTTTTTTTTAATTTTGTAAAAAAAAAAATTGCCATAAAAATGGGAAAAACACTGGATTTTTATAGCATACCCTTCCATCCTACCTTAAGGGTGGCATATGGGAGAGCCTTGGAACCGCTGCAGATGTGTAGAAACCCCTCTTTATTTAAGAAACTGTAGGATATTTTTTAATATAATTTTTCAACAAAATACAGGTGAAAATTATCAGGTTTATAAATAGTAAAAAAATAATAATTTAATTTTTAATTTAAGGACAAAAAAAATCAATGACGCCTTACACGAAAAGTTTTATTTCTGAGAGTCAAGAAAAAGGTTATAAACCTATATCTAGCCTTTTTTCTATCAAATAAAGTCAAGTTTTGATAGGGACACAACAGAAAATTTCAAGATAAGGTGGGATTATTTTATAGAGATTTATATAAGTTACTACACTTTTCTTAAAATATTTAAGCATAACATTTAAACTTTTTAACTGTTCATAGCTTTATCCTACATTTTGTTTAAAACATAATTACAAAATATTAATCATTTAATTAGGGATTTCTAAACGTCAACGCATCTCACTGCTCTTTCATTTAGCACCCTTAAGACCAAAGAGCTAGTTAGTATTATTTTATATTCCTCGTATACTTTCGGAGCCTATTCCTCCCTCCATCATTATAAATTAAACAAAAGCAAGCGAAGTTAGTCAGGTACCTCCTGGTAATATATGTACCACCCACTTTCAACCCACCAAAGAGCTTCACCCCTTGTGAAAGGAGGAGGGGCCTAAATATCTCAAACACTGGATAAACTAATGCGAAAAAATAGTAGTTTATTAAGGGGTAGAAGGGTTTGGAGTTTGATCTTGAAAATAAATGGTACGGAGCAACGCACAAACTTTATCTCGCTTTAATCTTAAAATATACATCTACTAAAAACTCGTAAGATTTGTGAAACGAAATTGTAGGTCTATACCTTGTTGTAGAAACATCACACCACAGATTATAAATTAAATAATAGACACTGTCACCTAGTTTATAGCATTAGAAACTAGGAACATTGTTACAGAAAAATTGAAAAATAGTAAATATCTTTGTACCAAGGAGCATGAGAGTCAAATTCATTTTTAAAGACCTGAATTAAAAAGTATATATATTTGATTATATCTCCGAAACTATTGGGTTTATAAAAATATATTTCTTATAAAAGGACATTTTGTATCTCAAATAGTTGTGAAAAAATGATGAAAGTTAGAAAATTTCCCTGGTATAAAGCACCCCGAAAATTATTTTTATGAGTAATTGAAAATAACCAACCTGTTTATAGTAATAACTGGTGTCTAGCTATAACATTTAATAAAAATCATTAAAGCAAATTTCAAATTAAAAAAAAAATTCCCCTTTAAATTTAGGGTTATATATCTAATTCCAAAAACCCCTCGGTGGGGGGGAAAGGAGGGGCCTTATCATCCTATATACCAAGTTATAGCCCAATCATAGTTTCGGCTCTAGCTCAAGGTAAAATCAGACGTCATCGTAAAAAACACTTTTTTGATTTCAAAGGGTCATGTAACGTCGACATTTATCAAAATCTCGAGTTCAAATTTTTTACGATCACAATACTTTCTCTCCAATGTGCCGAGAGAAATTACAAAATTCACTTCTTTTTTCATAATTTATTTTTCATTAGTTTCTTCCTCTTCTTTTCCTTAACTTTCTTGATTTTTCCTTTCTTTTATTTCATTAAGTTTGTTTAGTTTTGATTTATATTTATGATGCTAATGAACGCTTTTTTTAAAACTCGTTTTATAATTAGATAATTATATGGATCATACTATTTAATAATTTGTTTAGCTATCTCACAAAACATCAATGTTAGACGTAACTGTTAATATATTAACTAGTAGAATTTTCGAAGGAAGATTTTTATATAAAATACAAATTATCAGTGTTACTTTATAGATAAGGATACTATCCATAAAAAGTGGCATCTAAAGATCACATGACTTGGAATATGAATAGATGAAAATATATCTAGTAATTTTCATCTCTTTCATATAAGGTTCTTCCTATGGAAATGCGAGCATACCTTCTTAGCATCGGGGAACTATCGAGGGGGCTGGATTTTATTGAAACATAGTATACTTATTGATGGGATTTTTTTTAATTACCCATGTGATTTTATCCATTATTTATTAACTGTCGTAACTAAGTATTATTACACTTTTTTTTATCTGTATTGAACCAACAACATGGATGTTCTCCTTTAAAATGTTCACACCATAAAGAAATGCTCCGCAGCCTATACATTTAGAGGGTAGGGGATGAAATCAGTTATAAATGTCGGATATTATCAATGATTGGTGGGGATTTATTGATACAAGTCAGTCTCTTGCTATTGCAATAAGAAAACTGAAACGAGCTATTGTTAAGAGCCACATTAGAGGTATTATTGAGTTTTTAAAACAACATTTTCATACTATAATAGATCATGGAGAATAATACATATAGGACACCACCACGTCACAATTCTGACAATTTATATAAATCACAGATTTTTCAAAGTGGAAACTCATCTGCCGTGTCAGACTCCAACATCCACTTATCTGGGGAACCGATACCTCTCTTGAGTCTCCTCTTGCCCATCATGGCTGTGTCCTTCAAGTGTAGCCACGCAAGTATAACTTGCGCAGTTAACAATTTAAGGGCCGATGAACCCGTGCCAGCCATCGATTCCTGTCATCAACGGACAACTGGGTAAACCCCACCGCCTTATCCAGCTTCCATCAGTGGGAGGAGTTGGCTTCGCCTTCCGTGTGTGCTGGACTCTCACATAGGGACGTTAACTCCTTGGAGGAGGTCAGGCACCTATCTTATGGAATAACCCTAAAAAGGCTTTAAGCTTGAGTTGTCCAACGGAGACCTCATGTAGGGGGTTTGACTATCTTTCCCGTAAAGAACTAGTTACAAAACGCTTAGTATGTGGTGAGTAAGGGGGACCCCCTCTATCCCATTCACTCCCACACAGATGATCTCAAGCGAAATCTAGCCGCCATTGGGGTAAAACCCTCCAGACGTTGCCCGGGGGCTGCCACAAGAGGCACTCTGATAGCTATGTACAACAGTTATATCTTCTTGCATTGCAATATAGGGGCCTACAATTCAATTTTCATAGAAAGGGCCTTTTATAAAATACAACAAAATAGGGTTCTGCAGCCACACCAACCTTAGCTAAAACCACGTAGATTAGTCAAATATTTTTGGCAATATATGGCTATGAAATCTCGAATTCTTGAGGACCTTTTACGCCCGTAATTCGCAGGTAAGCTAATGTCCTATTCAACCTGAACTGTTTTTTATTCGTGTACCTGGAGATGGTTTGACTCTTGAGACTAGACTATAAATACAGTTCTAAGATGGTTTAGGTGTAGCACGGGCCTATATGAGCTTTCGAATAAACCGATGAAAACTTTATCATAAGCCTTACATAGCCCTCGCACCCTCTCCGTCATCGGACCACAAGCGTCAGACCAAATAACCCCATCCAATCCACCCCTCCTAATCTGAAACCGTCCTCACGTCTCCATAAGACCTCGTACAGAGGGGAGACTAGGAGACGACGGCAACCTGACGTCAGAAAAAAAAACAGATACCCTCTCTTTCGTGATATTACAACACGACATGAGTGAGGGGACAAACCCACCTCATTGATTGATATTCCTTTCACGCGATGCCTCTCTACAGCGACTTCCAGTGTTCTCGCGGTAACCAATCTTTATTATTGATGTCTAGGGGGTGAGAGGGGTAACGATAGAGGGTAGAGCTAAAAGCTACAAGGAACACGGGAGGGGTGGGGGTGGAGGGAGGATTTCCAGTATTCTCTGCCCGGCTGCTGTTGGCGCTAGTGCGTGTTCCCTCGGTAGGAATAAAAGTTTGTCTAGGAGACGTGAAGGGGTACTTTTTCGATAAAGGTGTAAGGGCTAAGGGGATATATGAAGGAAATAAGGAAGTCAAAGGAGAATTTTCTTCTTTTTTAGTAAGAGGAAGTATCTAGAATTGACGCTTTGCGACACTCAAGATCCCTTATCTTATAAACAAAACCCCAGGACTTTAGGGAACGAGGGGAAAGTGGTAAACTTTCTTCTCTGCGGTCGTCTTGGTTTTTACCTAACTTGTCGAGGGGGTTATATTTGTGATGGATAGATTTTATTTAGCATAAGAGGTAATAGTATAGACCAGCTTTCAAACCTTCCTTATCCCTAAACCGATGATGAAGGTGCATATAAGTTACAACCCAAATTTCATAGTATGAGCCTTATCTAATCGCTAAAATGGTTAATTTATCTACTTTAACCTAATCAAATGTCAATTCATGTGATCTTCAGCCATCACGTACATAAAAATAATCCCCAATAAAATTAACTAAATGTTATCAATTTTGACAGCAAAAAAATGTTTATATTTTCTAAAAGGCCTTTTCTTTGAAAATTGGACCAAATTATTAAGGTAGTTCAATGATTGAACAACATTGTACCAGCTTTGTGATATAGTGGTCAGTGTGCCTGGCTATGATCATAGGGGTCCTGGATTCGATTCCCCGCCGATACCTTGGATATTTTACCCGAAAGGGGAATCATCCCAACTGTCAACTGCGTTCGGTAAGTTACGCTCCAAATAGGTTTAAGATCATTACTGGCTCATCGCTTTTTTAACACTATTATCACATCTCTTCATCTCATTGCGAGTTCGTGCAGACAAACTCATATGGTGTACCCTGGGCAACGCTCTCTACTACAAGAGTGGCTAAAAGTCAACTCACACAGGTAAATGAACTAGTTAAGAAAATAAAAAATACATCCATAACGAAGTCGGTTTTTGTTTCAAAAAGGCTACCACCCTCTGGGCTATAGATAGATACGCCTTACACATTTTAATTTCTATAGTGGGATAATGATGAGAAATATGTAATTTAAGGAAATGTGTTAATATTTGCTTAGCGAGAGAGTGGGAAACTCTTTAGTAAATATAACACCCTCAGTACAGTCAACTGGGATTAGAACCTAGACTTTCCCGTCATAGCTAAGCTATAATAGACTGGTTTGAAATTTAGTCCTTATGCCTATAGATGCAAGCTGGAGGAGGGCTGTTGCAGTTTGCTACTATTCGATTTCCAACCTATTTAGTTTGTACGGGACTCTTTATCAACACTAACAACAATTAGTTGAGGATTGGTATTGGCGGCCAATAATTAGTCGTTGTTTGATATTGTTGCATGATTCCGTTTTGATTAATCTCTTCAACACAGTTTTATTAATTCCTTAGTGCAGGGCCGTAAATAGGGTTTTTGGGGGTGTCATGTCAATAATAAAATATTTCATCAACTGGTTAACACTAGACTAACCTAATATGTGATATAGTTATGGTGAGACACACGACTTTATTAAGATTTTTCTTTAAGTAGTACAAACTAATTTAAATATTTATATTTTATTGGGACGATAAAAATGTAAGCACACACACACACATACAAATAACCAAACACTCATTCGCAGCACTCAACCATTCATGAAATATCGACATCTCAGCTTGTCCCAGCTCTACTTCAGGGAGTTAGGAGTCTTACATTATTATTTTTATTATTTTTATTATTATTATTATTATTATTATTATTAGCACCGCGTCTTACTACCCGTTTGGGTTATACGCACTCACGCTAATGTGTAATGGTAGGGTGATTGTGAGATGAAATGGAGGACCTACAGCTTAACGTGGAATCCGAACCACGGNACGGTGGAGGCCTGGCATTCCCCACATTCACAATATGTCTTTTCAGAGGTGAAGGAAGGGTTTGGTAATCAGATAAATATGTGCCGAGACCCAGGATTGAACCCCGGACCCCAGCACAGAAGTCCGACATCTTAACCCCTAGACCACAAGGTCACCCAGGAGTCTTACAAATATCGCTTCTCCCTGGAATCTACGACTGGAACAGTTTTTGTTCTCGTCTCATTATATTGATATGGTTTTATCTAGTGTACATTTATTTCTCAATGAGAAGGGTTTGAACCCCCTAAACCCTCTCCCCCCTCATCACCATGCGTACGGTGGCCCTGTCAGTGGGTTTTAACATACAGGCGTTCAAACTAACCTTCCGGAAGTGTACATAAGAATATATGTGTCTTGCCTCAATTGTATGTAGAGGGTAGATTGTCAACTATTTATCAAAATATCTCCTTCGGTAAAGCTAGCCGAGATTCAAACTCCGACCTGCATGTCACCCACAAACCAGATTAGACTAGCTTAACGTCTAGTCCACGTTTCACCGATGTGGGATAAACCGATAAAATAAAGTTACAAACGAGTCTTACAATACAAAATTAAAAATATATAAACTCAAAAAATTAATTGTACATTCCTTTAATAAAATATTAAAAATAACATTTAAAAAAACTCAATGATTTTGTTGGTAAATATTATAATATTCGTTGTTTGCCCCCTTTTAACCAAATTTGTAGTGAAAGCCTTTTTTATTTCTAGCGGGTCAGTGTTTCCGTGTAGTGCGTGGTTCAATACTTAGAAAATATAGTATAGTAATTGTGATATAATTATCTGATATTTTATTTTATATTTTCAGCAATTAAAATTCAACGGATAACTTTTTTTCTTATAAAAAAGAAATATTAAACTGTGACCAGAATTATTCCAACATAATTACTTATTTTATCAGTGGAAAAACTAAAAAGAGAAAAAATATATATCTGTGAGTTTTTATGAATCATCATAAAGAATCCTATATCTCCCTAAAAAAATTAAACATTTCCCCGTAATAAAAAATCATGGAAAATCAACATCTCGACTGAAACGCTTTGCCTGCTTGGTCATTAAATTTTACTACAATCCCCATAAAAATATGCGTTTGAAAGAAATAGTACCTAAAAGGCTCGTATAAACGGTGAAGAGGTATTTTAAGAATAAGCTACATTGATATCTACGTGGTTTCGAGTTGTTTGAACAGTAAAATGAAAGAGATAGGCTCTAAACTAGGTGAACAAACACGAATTATGATAAAGGTTTAGAGGAAAACTTTATTTAATATATATATAGTTGTTATAGTAGCACACTAGGGTGTTCGAAAACAAGGTGCTTAGGAAGATATTTTGTCGCAAAAGGTTTGAAGCCACTGGGGACTGGAGGAGGTTAAAATTATGAGTTACATACCACAAGACATTGTTAGAATAGTTAAGTCTCGTACATTACAGTGAGATTTGGAGATTCACTAAACCATTTAAAAACTTTAAGCAGAATGAGCTTATTTGCCAAGGAAGCTATACTAAAAAAAATACAATGTGTCCGTGTTTTTACTTTCTCTCGACACCTCGTAGACAAAGTATTGTGATCGTCAAACAAATTGAACTCGATATTTTGATAAATGTTGACATTTCCCCACTACCTGAAGCAAAACAGGTGTTTAATTTTACCATGAAAATATCTTTGAGAATACTTTATATGTGACATTTTTTTCGGGTTTTGATCACTTCTCCGCAACTATTTGGAATACGAAATAACGTATCATTCTAAAGTTGTAGTACTAGTAAAGATTAAAATCTTTTATTTGAAATATATATTTTATAAAACCAATAATTTCTTAGCTATAACTATATATATATACCGGTATATACTTTTTAATTCTGGTATTTGAAAAGTAATTTGATTTTTTGCGCTTTAGTGGACAAATTATTATTATTATTTAGCACCGAGTCTTACTATCCGTTCGGGTTATACGCTTTAAGTACTAATTGCGCTAATGGATGAGGAATTTGGAAGGATGAATTAGAGGAAGCAAACCCGCATTTGTGTGGAGGGGGAGTGGAAAACTATTTAGGAAAAACCACCCCTAGTTCACGCGACCGAGATTCGAACCTCGATCTCCCCTTCCTCAGCGGTTGAGCTCAACACGACTAGCGCGTTAGCCAACTACGCCCCCGAGGCGGGTCTTTGGTGGACAAGGATGTTTCTCTTTTCTCAACTTGTCTGTAACGTTGTTCCTAGCTAATAATGCCATAGGGTAAGTAAATAATAGTGTGACCCACCTCGGTGGCGTAGTTGGGTGATGCGCTGGTTTCGTGTTAAGCTAGATTGCCGAGGACGGGGAGATTGAGGCTAGAATCAAGGCTGGGTGAACTGGGGGTGATTTTTCTAAATAGCTTGCCAACTCTCCCTCCACGCAAATATGGGTTCACTTCCTCTATATTCAACCTTCCCAATTTCTAGTCCATTAGTGTAATTATTACTTAAGCGTATAACCCGAACGGGTAGTAAGACGCGGTGCTTAAATAAATAAAATAACAGTGTATACTCTTTCATTTATGATCTTTGGCCTAGTCTTTCTACAAAAATGTATAGACCTATTATCTCGTTTCACAAATCTTACGAGTTTTTAGTAAATGTCTATTTCAATATAAAAGCGAGAGAAAGTCTGTGCGGCTCACCGCACTATTTATTTTAATAGATAACATATTATTTATACATTTATAACAATACACCACACATATCTATTGGAAGCGTTTTAAAATGTTCAAAATAGGTTAAAAGTTGAGAATTTGTTATTTTTTATTAATTTAACTACCTTTTTCATATAAACAATGATGTTTTGCTGTTGCGGACTACGTTGCTTATACTATCTACTTAAACCATGATTTAAATTTCTTAAACGCTTTAGACTGAGATAAGTTTCAAATATCTTATTTCATACTAACTTTCTCTTAAATCCAGTTATTTCTAACCTGGGGGTCGTGGCATGTATCGGGTGGGGTTGCATTTCTTGTTGAGGTTATAGCTTTATATTTACCTTTCAAAGTGATTATAATTATTATAGAAAGGTGCATAATTCAAATATAAATATAGGTATTTACAATTATAAAAACTGCTAAGTTGCTGTTTAGGTTCTTCTAGTAGAGAAAGATACACAGAGAGAAAGAGAGAGATACATCTAGATATAAATATAGTTAGAAAGACATAAACACAGAGAGGACGAGAGAGAGTTGGGTGGGGGGTTACACTTTATACTCTTTACTGGTTAACTTAAAACTCAGGGACCAATAAGGTTAGAATTTTAAAATTACTCCACATGCTGGATTTCTGTTAACTCAAACATATTTTGGTTTACTTAGTATTTTCTCTTCAAACACTCTTCCCCTATGATGAGTTTGGTGGCATGGTTAAAGAACGTCTGGGAAGTTCCGAAATGGAAGGCGATAGTGAAAACGTACAAATAACTAAGTTAGCATGTTGTGACTCATCCCCTATCGTTGACATCCCCCTTCCGCTTCCTCCAGTCCCTTGTGTCTTGTGAGGATATAAGGGAGAGGGAAAATAGGAGGAAGTTGTCACCGGAAACTTGCTTTGAGATGTTTTAAAATATTTATAAGGTCTACGTTCTCAGTTACATTTACATGGAAATACATAATACAGGAGACATATAGTTATTGGAGAATAATATTAAGGATGCTATTTTTAAATTCCTATTGGAGGCTACGTCTGACCGTGAGTCCTTACTTCGCTTCCCAACGTGGTCCTTACTGCAAGTTAACAACTAAATAGGATTCTGTTAAAGAGGCCCCATTAGAATTATTTTTTTTTGCTCCCAACGTTAATAAAATGTTAAAATATTATTAGTGTAATTTTATAGGTATTGATAACATCTATTGAAAGTTGCACCTGCAGATCACATGTTTTGAGGTATAAATACGTGAAAGTAGATCTAGTAAATTTTCTAATGGTTGGATAAGGTTCTTTGATTATGAAAATCGGAGTGTACAGACTGATTGGTACTCAAGCCGGGTTCACACTGATATCCGATCATTGTATCGTATCCCCGACGAATATCTTGAAATCGTCGGTTTGAATGTGACCCTGTATCCTTGACGTGATCATCAGAGTGATAAACGTATCGGATCACCTTGTCTCCTCAGTATTTCACCGGTGCATTAAATGTAGCTACGGGGGTGAGGATACATGTCTGCACGTGCTCCGAGCCAAACACGATCACAGGTCAGGTTTTACCGGTGCATTTCTCCTATGCCCCCACTACACCACACAAATGATGAGCATTATGGGTAGCATAAATGATCGCGATGGAACGAGGTTTGGATCTGACAAAACTTGGTCTGGACCGTATCCCTCTCAATCATTACCCGCTCTAGCCCTAATATCTACTGTCATACGATACGAGGATATGATACAAGTTAAATTCCTCAATTCCTCAATTCCTGGCACGGCCGGAAAAAGAATAATTAGTAAAATTTGGTTTCCCTCTTTTAAAAGGTATAATTAATGGTCGGGGGTCTAGGTGTTTTGTTTTTTCAGGATTCAAGTCAGCTTAAATACATAATTAGTCTGTTCAGAAAGTGCATATTGAATACCTAAAATAACAATAGTAATAATAATCATAATTTTGCGTCATTTTAGATTTCTAGGTAATATATACATGTTTTGCGTAATTTCTTAGTGATTATCAGCCATTCATGTTGGATAGTACTAATATTTCTTAAATTCATGAATACCAAACATAATATTTATCACCACTCAGTTTCCGGACTGTAAATATAATGTAGGCTTCAAATAAATTGTGTACACTCATTACTTGCTATTGATTATGGGACCATATGTTACTTACATTACGATTTATACAGTATTAACACATTTTTATAAATCAATGTTAGTGTTTAGCAATATCCAAGAGTTTATTTAATAAAAGTTTTTCATAACATACAGATATCTTTTAGTTTCAATTTTCCATGCTCTTTTGTTTGATCTATTCATGCGAATTCTTTTCAAGTTTTCATTACAATTTTAGTTAGTTAGTTTTATAAATTCAAGGAAATATTTTTTAACATTTTAATGGCATTGTATTTATATAAATATTTTTTACAATTTCTAGGTCATAAAAATCCAGGTTATAGCTATATACTATTTTGTTTACAATGTATAATACACTCTTCAGAATATTTAAAATAAAGTGATCAAGAAAATAACTTTTACGTTCAATTTATTAACCTTAGGTTGGAGCTAAATTCTTGACCTGATTGATGTCATTGTGATTTTTATGTTAAGACTTATATCAAAACAATAGTTGTAGACTATATATTAAAATATACGAAAGAAAAGAGTCCCAAGTCACAATCAATAAATTACATCCTTTTATCTGCCTTTGTTTTGATTCAATATATTTTAAGAAGAAATACATTTTGTCTTCATTTGCTTTATTACATGTTAAGTCCATTAAATGGGATTCATAGTAATATAAAGAGAGATAGGGGGAGGGGGAGGGAGCTTATAATAGAAGGAATCTCCTGACGTCGAATAAAAAAGTATCACGACCGAAGCAATTGAAAATCAATGAAGAATAAACACAAAGGAAAGCAAATTGGAGGACCCTGAAGAGAGAGGTTTATTTCCCCTCTCAATCTTACTTCCCTTCTTGCTATTCCTTTTATTCTTTGTGTCTTTTTCTCTATTCTTTCTCCTTCACTCTCTAAATTGGCGACTTTTAAGGTTATCTTTGAGCAAAGCTAAAAGAGAAAAAAGAAGAAGCTGAAGAGGTCTGCAGGCTTGCGGGTAAACTTGGACAGACCGCATTTTCATACTCCCTCAGGTCTCTCTATAAGGGAGGTTATGTAACGTCGAGGTTTTTACCAATAAAAGTATTCCCTCCCCATTCCTGACCCATACCCCTCTCCCTATCTATTCCTGCTACCTCTTAAAAAAATGTATTTTTGACTTGTATCCCAAGCACTACGATTTAGAAATATATCTACGCGAAGAAGAAAAAAAAAAGTTCACCTTTCCTTTTCCTTTAAACTAGGAAGGCCTCACAGAGAAATATGCCTAATCTTATCTATATTTCTGTGAAAGGTTTTTTTCCCACAGTAAAAAAAAGAAAGAATTTAACTTTTACTTTTAAAATATATGTATATATGCTTGCGTGTAGGTATATATATTTATCTGAGTATATACGTGTTCTACAAAGCAAACATCAGCAAAGATTTAACCTTACATGATGTTGAAAGATTTCCATCTTTTGAAGTAAAACAAATATAGAAAACTAGATAGTACTTTTTTTTCAAAATAAACTCAACCTTAGTTATAAAAAATAATGTTGACGCTCTTATAAAATAAATCACCGCAAAATACCGTTGAGTGTGTACTTTTCTGTTATTTACTGATAAATAAGCAGCTACACCACCTGCACAGAAATAGCCTATCGGAATTCATAGATATGACCCAGCAAAAGATTTCTTTTATTTTTGTGTCTTATTTTGATAATAATTGAGCCGCCTCACAGAACACACTGTATTTTGTTATCGCTGATGGAATATTACTCAACACACATTGGCAATGTAGCGTAAGAGTCATATTTCAAATAAAGTTTGACGGTGCATGCAATTCAACAATGACATTAAATATAATAATAAAAGATATATGCATAATTGCATAGTGATTTTACAATTTTTATTTTCATCCATTTCTATGTGTGTTTGTTTATAATATCAGGACAGTTGTAAAAAAACTAAATAGTAGCAAAGGAAATAAATAAAATAATATCTTTATTAGTGTGTAAGCGTAGTAGCTTCTGGAGCAATAAACTGGGAATATGTACAGTAATTGGAAACACTTGCAGGTGTGCACCTTGTGCGTTTTTACTTTCCCTCTACACCTCGGGGAGAAAGTATTTTGTTCGTAAGAAAAATCAAACTCAAGATTTCATTAACCCTGGAATTAAAAAAGTTATTTTCGCAATGCCATTTGCACGTCTATACGTTGGGCTAAAGACGAAACTATTTAACAATCTGGCTAAAACTTGGTATCTGGGGTTTTCATATGGTCCTATCAAGGCTTTTGGAATTGAATATCCAACCCTAAATTTAGGGGTAGTTTACTAAAGGGAAAAAAAGAGACAAAAATGGATTTTCTTAAAATTCGATATATTGATTTTGATTACATTCTATATCTAGACACTGTTTGTCATTATAAACAACATGGCAGTTCTCATTTTCTCATGAAAATGATTTTGAGGGTACTTTAGATAAGGGAAATTTTACAATTTAAATCAATTATCCGCAACTGTTTGAGATAAGAAATAAGTTACTCTTGTAAAGTTATAGTACTACCTAAAGATAAAAATCTTATATTTAAAATTTTTTTTATAAAACCAATAATTTCTAAACAAAAAGTAAATATTTATACTTTTTAAGTCAGGTTTTTGAAAATGAATTTTATTTGTATGTTCTTTGGTGGACATAGACTTTCTCTTTTCTCAATTTTTTTTGTAACAGTGTTCCTCGTTCCTAATGCCATAGTAATGCCAAGTAAGTAACAGTGTATATTATTTCATTTACAATCATTGGTGTCACTTTTCTACAACAATGTATAGATCTATTATTTTTTTCACAAATCCTACGAGTTTCTTGTAAATGTCTATTTTATGATTAAAGAGGGAGAAAGTCTGTGCGGTGCATCGTACCATTTATTTAAAATATGTTTGTGTTTATTGTAAGCCTAATGCCTTAAGTAGCGTACCAAACTATAGTAAAGATTGAAACCTGGCATACTCACGTTGTAGAAATTTGAGGGTGTGCCAATCAAGACTTTTTTTTTAACTTTTACATTTAGTACGAGATATAAGAATTGAATCATGTGATCACTGGATTGTGGTGCTAGTAAGGTGCTCATTGATAACATGTGATCTTGAATAAAGTATATTTTGGTTTTTTGTCGAGATGTATCCCAAAGGCTAAATTTAACCTGAAATATAAAATAAATTTCACAAGATCGCTAACTATACCCAGGCAGCACTGATTACTTGAAGTTGGTTTCGAATATAAACCCGTTACATACTATACCTATGTAAGAAAACATATTAAAACGGAAATTCACTAAACGGGTCATTTAACAAATTTGCAACCTAATTATAATTAATATTTATAATAATACTAGTGTGAAACTAATGCTACTAATTTTGTGAATATTCCTGAAATAACTTAAAAGAGAGAAGATTGGAAAGTGTTGTAAAGATGGCTATCGTTTTCGAATAAACTATTGGCCGTGTAGGGACCTACCCATCCAAAACTGACAAAATAATTTTGGGTCAAGCAAACTTGTTCAGTAATTTGCCTTTGAGTTTCGGCTTTCCCTGCTAAATTTTAATTTGAATCCTAACTTTCCCTGCTAATACTTGTATTTGAATGCTGTCTTTCCGTTTTTACATGTGTATTTAAATCCTGACGTTACCTGTTAATATTTTATTTCAAGTCCTTACTTTCCCTGCAGTGGCGGCTCGCGTATAAGCACTGCAGAACTGCAGCACCCCCTATTTCCACTTGATATTCCCGATAACATTTAATATAATGAGTCATTTTTTCTTTAATTCATTCTTTATTTTTGTAGTACAATATATATTCCTTAAGATTAATGTCAGTACTTCAGTAGCCATCCCCCAGTTTATGAAAAAGATACAAAAATATTTGTATGGAACTGTGAGCTTCACAGTGCCAGTGACGTGGTGTTTGACTGCTGTGCGCATGCGCACATAGGAGGGGATGGGGAAGAAGGTGGAACTTCCAGGTAGAGAGAGCACTGTTGCTCTCGCAGTGCCGGCCCTGGCGTGATGGTGGAAGGAAGGTTTTTTTACTCAGTGTTTGTTGTGCTTAAAAACTGTGTACAATATTCTTGAATGTGATAAAGTGTAGAAGAGTGTAGAATTAGATTATTATTCTGCTTCCAGCTATTCTACTTGATTCATTTTTTTAGGTTCTTTTATTTAACAGAAGGACTAAATGCGCTTGCAGTACTTTCTATGGAGAAAAATTTTCTCAATTGTCATCCAGAGATCAAGGAGAAAGTTATTGAACTTTTTGCGCAAATTAAAACAAGAAGAATGGGTTTCATTTTTAAATGAATAGATCAAGCTTGAACTGTAACAATTTAAGTTAAAGTAAGTAAAAATTGTTTGTTTTTTTGTTAAGATTTTATCAAGTTCTTGAATAAATTATCTTTTAATACATGCTTTTTTCCTTTTACACCATTTTAAAACAAAGACTAAAAATTTTCTGGAGCATTACCCCCAATAATTTTAGCTAAGAGCCGCCACTGTAATTCCCTGCTAACATTCATGCCTCAGTTGTAAGCCGTACTGATGCGATAGAATTTATTGGGAGAGTAACATTCTAACTAACATTAGAAGCTTTATTATAGGTCTATGACTATTGTAGTATTTTATAACTAGACTATTGCTTGTTTGTATTTAATTTGGTAATAGCTTTACGTAAGCCCTAATTTTATAGGAAGCCCACTTTTAACCATCAATAATAATTGGAAGTCACCAAAACTTGACATTCTGGAAATGTGTCCTATTTGGCTTATTAATTTATAAAGTTAATATTAAAAGCGATCAAAAGCTTCCAATAATACTTCCTTATGTATTATCAATAAATTTATCTATATATTACTAACTCATCAGACTGATGATATAAATAAATTACACTTTTTGTTCCCCGACATCGCGGCAACATGAATGTCGAGTTTTCAAATAGCTCTATGAAAATCAGACTTTACAGTGGAGTGTATATAATTTTCAACGTACGTACTTAGTTACGCAGTTTGTAATCCATTAGTTAAATTTACCACATCATTAAGTCTCATTTCCTGTTTATTTTATTTTGACCGAGCAAGGGGAGGGATTCTTCACCATCATTATAAAATTCAAATATTACGAGCTTGGGGTTTTTATTTACATTTATATATCAGCTACCCACAAAAGAATTTTATACTAGATAGAAACATAGATGAGTAAATATATTTGCTGTTAAGATCAACACGAATACATTTTAGAAATATATTTGCACTAGTCTACGTCCTTTCAACTTGATATAGTCATGTCTTTATTAATTTCAACTACCAAAATCGATCCTACATAATTCTAAAGGTCAGACAGTGACCCCATCTGAATAAAAAACTAATATTAATCTTAAATTTATTTTCTGAAATATAATCAGTTTGACAGCACTCAATAGCAACCTACATAAAATTTAAAAAAAAAGTTACATTTTTTCCGCATAATCTAGGCATGGTTGAAACCTACACTTAAAATAAGACTGGCCCGCACCGGTTAGGTACGTTGGAAAAAGGCGTAAGCCTCGCCTTGTCTTGTTCAACAATGACGGGGAATTTCTAAACCTTGGTTGGGTGCACCAAGGTAGGTTTTCCCCGAATGATTTCCCACCTACTTTTAAAGCAAATGATGGTACACTTTAAATTCTCCCCTCCTCATCCATAATCTATTAATTTATATATACTGACAGAGCGAATGCGTAGTATTTTTCACTCTCCACTGTGTCTTAGTTCCCGTTCAGATTACACGCGTACATAAATTACATTATTGAGAGGAGGAATTTATAATTTTATACGAAATGTACCCGCACCTGCAAGGGGGAGGAAGGGGAAGTGGTTAACTACTTAAAGAAAAAAACGTTCTTATTACACCTAGCTGAGATTCTAACCCCTACTTCCCTTTCTTTGACAAACTAGACTAAAATGGATTTTATTTATACACCACGTGCACATAGATGCGGCTAGATGGATAGTAAGATTGATAGCACGTGGAAAAATAATATTCGAACATTTGCGGCATTAAGGTGCTATGCAGAAAAATAGGAGTTTTAGACATTAATATTTATGTTTCTAAAAATTGCAATTATCAATAAGTATAACTTGAACTTGGGTAAATTGGCCCAAATAACCTTATTACTCTATGTAAAGTATTATTATTATTTATAAATGTTGGTTCTAATATCCATACTATTAATGATTGTCAAGACTTTCGTTGTATGGGTAATTTAATATTTCAGATACCCTTAAGATATTTATGTTTGGTTATATCTAAATTGGCTTTATATCGCACCCCGTTTTTATCAGATTTTTATTCTAAAGATTTAGTTCTTGAAATAAGATGCTTAAAATAAAAATATGTTTTTTGTTTTGTTTTATCGAGAAAGTATCAATCGCAATCAGGCCACATGTCTTAAAAACAATGGTCTCTATAGTTTCTAGAACTACTTTTCTATTTTGTCCAAGCACTCCTTTTCACCCTTCAACTACGACCTCGATTTAAACCAAGTCAATAAGAAATAGGCAAAAGAAAACTACAAAACTTCTTATCTCAAGGTAAAAAGAAAAGCTCACTGCCAGTTCTTAAATATCTTAAAATTTTATGATGAGAACCTATCAAAAAATGACTGTATTTCTTAGAGGTAGAAAAAAACTAGAGCCCTTTTTCATCGAGCCTATTCTCAAATCTCTACAAATATCATTAAAAAGTTGATTGAAAATGAGCTAATGTCACATTAAAAAAATATATAATAACAAAACTCAAAATATAGGGTTATTAGGGGAAACGAGCCTGCTTTAAATATTTAAACTTTAGTTTGGCGTGAACCATATTTTGAAATAAAGCATAGTGTAATTAAATATTGCGCCAGAGCTGAACGTCAGCGTGGCTGTTGCTCGCTTACCAGTGCGGCCACCTTTTAAGAAACCGATTACATAAATAACCACAATTAAAACTGCTATTGTTGTTGTGACTCAGTAGACAAATGCCCCAAGCTCTTGAATTAGGATAGATCAAAATGGAAATATTCAATATGAGTTGAAACAAGGAGAATATATCCGTCATCAGGAATTATTAAGTTCGTTGGAGAGTTTCGATGATTAAATTCTCGAATATGGTACATTGATAATATTGTATGGGGAAAAAAAGAGACTTGAGAATTTTAACCCATGTCCTGACAAATTTTGCAGGATGGTTGTGAGACAAAAAACAAGTACAACTTGGGAGGGTTAGAGAATATGAAGTTTAAAATGGCTCCCGGGCCCGTTTGCTGGGATGAGTTTCGTCAAGTTATTAATATCAAAGTTTCACCAATGTTTGGGTTTATTGAAACAATCTAATTTTTTCTTTCCATTCCTTCCCTTCTTTCCGCTACCCCCTCCCCACTTTCCAACAACCAAAACACCAAGTTCATTAACAAAAACCTTCTATATCTCTACCTCCCCCTTAACCCCCCTAATACTCTTCCTCTATCCCCACCCTAATAATTTCTGGACAAGTTGGAAAAGGAGGAATAAAATCTTATAGGGGATAATATGAACGTTTCAAAAACTTTTTAATTGTAAATTTAAAGTTGAGTTTGTTAAAGGTATCGGCGTAATTATATCAATAAAATATTTTATTAAAAATATAAATTATACTTGCGTCAGTGATCGGATGGTCTAAGAGAGCGGTATTCAGACATTCTAAGGGGTACGTAGAATTCACATATATCAATATCAGTTGAAGTACCTTGAGCTGCCTTGGAGAAACGTATTTAGTTAAATGATTGTACGTGTAAGGTAACCTTTAACGTTCGTTAATGCCTTTAAGACCTGCGTTGCCAGTGGACTTTTAACTTCTGACCTGTGATTTAATTAATCATAAAAAAAACCTGCAAGATACACCGCACATACTTTCTATTCTATCTTAAAGTATACACATTTACTAAAAAATTAATAAGATTTGGTTTAAAAAATAATATATATATATATATATATATAGTTGTATTAACACTCCATCAAAGGGAATAACGTAAATAATATAGACCATTATAGAAACATCGAGAAAGAGTAACAACTCTGTACACCAAAGAGAATAACAAACCATTTCATATTTCAAATAACTCTGTAAAAATATATTTGCTTTTATCTCAAGGACTATTCGATTAAAAGATTATATTCCATATAAATTATTTCTAAAAGTACTACAAGTTAACAATGATAAGTTATATCTTATCTCAAATCGTTGTATAGATACGATCAAAATTGAAATTTTCAACGAATGTAACGTACTCTTGAAGTAATTTTCACGAGAAAACGAGATCAGGCATTATGTTTGTAGCGTTTAACAATTCTCGGATACAAATGCAATCAAAATCATCAGAGCAAAATTCTAAAAAATAAAATTTTCTCTTGTTGCATTTCAGTAAACCACCCTTAATCTTAGGTATAGGTATCTAATTCCAAATATTCCTTGGGGGAACCTTTTGAAAACTCAAGCTAACGGGTTTAAGCCTATTTGATAAAATGGTTTAGGCTCTAAGCCTAGATATAAACTCACAGATAGATAGACGGCCTCGTAAAAACCTCTTTTTCAATTTCAGGAAGTCATGAAACATAGATATTTATCAAAATTTTGAGATCAATATTTTTGTCGATCACAGTATTCCTGGGGACCGAGAGAAAATAAAAAATCTAGTCCAAATTTTAAAATTCCTGCTTCCGAGGTGTACAAGGGCTGATAATTTTTTAAATTTCAAACCTCTGCTTGTGGTAGACTCGCAATGTTCATGACAGACAGATAAACTCTCAATCTTATTAATATTGATGTACATTTTTAATTTAAATATTATTTAATACATTTTTATGGATGTAGCTCGTTTGATTTATTTTTAATGTGGTTTAAAGAATATGTGAATCTCACATAATGCACAAACAACTTTGGGGGAATAAAGTTGAAGAAGGATGCGTGGGATGCGCGTAAAAAATGTTTGAATACTACTCGCAAGCGTGTAACTCTTAAAAGCTACTGGGCTGTTGGTGATAGGGAGGTTGGAGCTCGTATACCATTGGGTGTTTAGGGGGTGTTTACCCTAAATAGCTTTACACTCTTACTGAACGCAGATGCGGTTACACATCTTCATAGTTGTTATATATTCATACTTTCTCCTTTGGTGTGAATATGTGAATATGTAGCACAAAAATAAACCCAAAGGATAACTTTAGCCGCTGAAGAAACAAAAGTAAAAAAATAATTGTTGAATATAATTTCACTTAAAGTGATATTTTTAACGGATATATTTATTTGAATTAATTTTTTTTACATAACCTTTAAATAAACATTTAAATGTGTTTTGTATTTTTCAATGACAAGAAAGGAGATTAATATTGAATTAATTATTTTGATATAAAAATTTTGTGATTATATTAAAACTAATTAAATTAGTCAACTTATCATAACGCATTATTAGCTGAGTTGAGAACATGTAAGTAAAACATGCGTCTGCAACACACTTTATTTAATTAAACTTTTAGGACTCCTCGTTTGAAATGGATGTTTTTACTGGAAATGTGGTTAAATAAAATCCCCTATTGACCTCCGCCATAAAGGTATAGTCTTGCTATTATCGATATAGACCTTAGCAACCTTTACTAAACTAATTAATTCAGTAAGTTTTATAGAGGTTTTCTATACTTATGATTTATTAATATTCAATATATATATTTTCAGGGCTAAGATTGATTTATCTTTCTCCTCTCTACGACCCATTAATGATAGCACATTTCCTTAATATCTACTTTTTTAATAATATGTTATTAAATAAATACTTATAAAATGAGGACAGCCCAAATAACCACCAAGAGACGTTGGACTTAGGGTATATGTTTTTAGTAAAAATTGAAACTATTGACCTGGAAGGAGGATGGGAAACCACTATGCGCATGGTTTGGGGCATCAATTTCACAATAGATTGATTGAATTTTTAGTGACGGAAACTTAGATGTTCGAATACCAGTCAAGTGTACTGACTTTTAATCCTAAATGGTTCTCCTTTCACTCTAGCTCCATGAAAATTTAGATACATATCAACTAAATTGTATCCTCCCTCATCCTTACCCCTTTAGTGTAAATGTGTGGACATCCCAAACTTGGAATAATACGCAACCCTTATGTGAGTGACTCACCTAATCCTGACGGGTATATTACAGTTGTTGCTATGACAGTCCCAGGTTGAGTTCCCATTCCTCCTTTTCTTCCACCTTTTAAGTCATCCTGTAAATAAGACTGACAAGAGAGCACCGCGATGAGCGACGGTCGGAGGTGAGGGTGGAGCAAACTTACACTCGTGTAAATTATTCAAAGAGCGGATCAAAGACATGTCTTAATATTTGCGAGTAAAGGGAAGATGTCTGACACCGGCTTTATGTACGGATTACTGCCTTTAGTGCTACCACTACCTTTCCCTTTTCCACGATCCCCTTCCACGTCCTGCCCTTGCCAATTGAGGCGTCACCACCGCAAGACCACGGCTCGGAGAATCAAGTCAGGCAAGTTTTTCAGACATGTCCCTCTTCTAAACGGGGTACTCAGACAGCACCTGTGCCAATATCACGTGGTTTGATAGAGCAAGTAAAAAAACAAACAAAACACAATCGATTGTACCGAACAAGATTAACATTATTAATATATTATTAATTTAAATATAGCCCCTGTACATGGGGAATCGAAACAAAAACCCTTATCTCAGCTTACTACTGATCTATTCAGGATTCGTTTCATGCTCACTCATAGCTTAAGGCATGGTTCTAAAATGGGCGTGTGGAAACAACAGGTACTTGAGCTGTGGTTTCAATATTTGGTTTAAGGTCCTGATGATTACACACATCCATATTAGATTAGTGCTTTGAACCAGGGGTTGGCAAACTTTTTAATATCGTGGACCACATGAGATTCTAAAAATACTGGTGTGCCGATTAAAAAAAATAAAATAATGAGAACCAAATGTCAACTTAATATTTTTTACTAGATGGTGTACTCGTTCTTCGGAAGGGGAGTTTATAAAGTTACATTCTAATTGTTTTTAGTACAGAAAATTAATCACAGGGAAAAGTAATCAAACTTAAATTATTTTAAAATATGAATCCTTTAATAATTTACTTAATTTTTTTTTTAATATGACAACCAAAACCAAAACTAAAATTAAAAAAATATGTATAGTTTGCACATGTGGTAAAAACTGAAATTAATTTTTAAGGTTGAGTTATAACTTCCCCATACACAATATTAAAATCTTGACTGCTGGTACTGAAACAGTTTAAAATGTAGAAAATAAACTATTCAATTTCAACGTTTCTGGCATAAGTCGGTCCACTATTTTGAATCCGCCATATTAAACTTTGTGTTTTGGAGTTTTCTAGAGAACGTTATCTACCTATTGGGGTGCTAAATTTTAGATTTATAGGATGTTTAGAAGTTTTAGGATACCTCATGTGGACAGACAATATATCAATGATATATTGAATTAATATGTTCAACATCCAGGTGAACACTTGCATAATTTATTCTTGTACAATAGCAAGATAACCTTAACAATTCTAAACCAAATATGTCAACCAATACATTTTAAAAACCATCTTTTAAAAGAAACATTAATCAACCCATACACTAAGTGAAAAAACAGACTCAATCCATTGAAAACTCAATATTTGCCCATGAGCGAAAATAAGATGTGTGATAATAAATTATATTAACGGTTACAAGAACACATTGAAAAAAAGATCATAAAAGTTTAACAAAAAGCATAAAGGAAATAATAGGAGGTTTTTGTTTATTTTTTCACCGCGTCTTACTACGTGTTCGGTTATAGACATACATGATAATAATTACTTTAAAGAAGTAGGGATGAGGGTGGAAGCATTTTAGAGATAATTTACCCGCATTCGCATGGAAGGAGAGTGGGAAACAATATAGGAAAACCACCCTGAATAGATCCAACAGAGATTTGAATCCCTATCTCTCCGTCATCAGCAGGCGAGTCCAACATGGGAGTGACGCCTTAGTCCATTAGGCCACCGAAGTGGGTAGTTTCATATTTAAATATAAATACAAACAACTCAAAATAATGCTTTTATTTGAAAATACATTCAATTTTAATGTTCCATATCTTTTGGTTTTGGGATATGAACCGGTGGACACGTATTGTTTGTTTAGTCATTGACAGGAAGATCGGGGTTTGAATCACGTTTGGGTATGTTCCGTGATACGGTTAATCCCTACCCAATTTATAAGGGCTTTTAGGGTTGGTCCCTTGAATCCATAAAATTCCCTTTATTAAAGTTGGTCCATAAAAATACATTTTTTTTCACACTTTAGTCTCTAAGTCTCTTTTTTTGATAAAATTACTAGTAAACCGATGAAAAATACTAAAAACTTTTACAAAAAATTTTGAGGTTGGTTGCTTATCAGTTATTAATTAACCTTTCTCACAATTCATCAAACATCTGACCGTGTATTGTTTGAGAATATTCATGTTTGAGTATAATTAATTTTTTTGATATTTTATTTAAATTACTACCCCGATGACTGAGTGGACATTTAAATATAAATTGTGCTCTTTATTGTCTTAGTTCACTTTATCATTAAATTTAAAACATTGCCATAAATTTTATTGTTACTTATTGTGCAATATTTAAAATTTGCTTTATTTTTGGTCAGTGTTTCGTTAATTAAGTTAGGCAATACTAAATAATATTTATAGCAGTCAGAAATTCAAAACAAGTTTTTTTTAAAGAATATCCCTATTTATTACCAAGCAAAAGATTATTGAAATAAAATAAAAATATACCGGTAAGCCATTCCCCATACAGGAGTTTATCTAAACTATTTTATGCTAAAGGGTCAAGTTATTATGTATTTAATAATAATAATAATAATAATAATGCAAATTAACAAATATCCAATAAATTGGACATTTTGTTGTGAGATCTTATGAAAATAAGAACTTAATCATGAGCCATAGACATCTTTTTATTTTTAATTATATCATTAAAACACAAGTAGGTTTGACCTATCCGACTGTCTTATGATGAAACCTTGTTCTCGAAATCTGTCACACTAAAAGCTATATACAATTTCTTGCATTTTTGTGAGTTTCACTATCACAACAATTAAATATTATTTTATAGTATAAATAAATTATAGAGAAAACATATTTATTATTTGATTCCATTTAATAATGTAATTAATATTCTAATTAACATGTATTTCAGATGTTCTCTTAACCAGAAAATAACTAACTGGTAGGAATTTTAATAATAGTAATTTTTAATTTTTGAGTTTCCCAATTGTTTTGTCTAACTTTAAGAAATTATTAATCCCTAAAATTCCCTTTTAATTTGAATCTTTTTAATCCCTAAGTCCCTATTTCTAATGAGGTTTAAGTGCTAAAAGCCCTGCATTTAGTGTAGCATGTGCAAATATCCTGGAAGGATAGTAAGACGCGGTGAACAGGTTTAAAATAAATAAGTTAATCTAACCTCAGGCAAGCTATTTTCAAAATACGACTTAGTTTATATAGGTACCTTGAAAAAAGCTTTTACGACGAAACCATTCATTTAAATGGCTTGTTTTAACACAAAATTAATTACTCCTTTACCCGGCTGTTCTAGCTTTTATCTCCACATCTTACTAGACGACCAGATTATCAATATGTGTACACTAATGGGGTAAGGCTTAGGAAGAAAATTTAAACGGTTGGCGGAAGGATATTAGGCAGACATATGAGTTAAAAATACACTTCAGTACACTTGTCCTGGATTAAGAACTCCCAACCTTCCATTCACATTAAAACCTCCAAGGCGAAACTGACACCTCTGTCTGTTTGTCCACTGGTAAGGACTACGAGAAATTAGGTTTTGTTGTACTACGCGTCTTTCTGTTCATGAAAACTACCTATAACTTACATTTTTAATTTATGTACACAAGAGTAGGAAGGAGCACTAAATAAATGTAACAGTGATTCCTAGACGAGAGGTTTTTAAACGACTTTAGAGGAAAAATAACCTCAATGGAGCCACCCGGGTGAATTGAGGGCCGCTTTTCCTAAATATTTTCCCACTCTCCCGTTTCTTAGATGCGTGTATATTTCTTATAAAATTCTATATTCCTCATCACTGTATTATTAGCGTAATTAATGTATGAGTTAGAGCTGAAAGTTTATTCAGACACGGTGAAAAATGACACATAATATGTGGTTATAAGTGCAACGTCGTCGTCTTAAAAAAATAGTTTGTACTTTTCTTGTCATTATTATTATTATTATTATTATTATTATTATTATTATTATTATTAGCACCGCGTATTACTACCCTTTCGGGTTATACGCACTTACGCTAATGTGTAATGGTAGGGTGATTGTGAGATGAAATGGAGGACCTACAGTTTAACGTGGGATCCAAACCACGGAGGAGGCCTGGAATTCCCCACATTCACAAGTTGTGATTAATACACTTCTTTACAGAGGTGAAAGAAGGGTTTGGCTATCAGATAAATCTGTGCCGGGAACGAGGATTGAACCCCGGGCCCCATCAGAGAAGTCCGGCACCTTACCTCTAGACCGCTAGACTACCTATTTTTCTTATCAAATGTCAGATATTGTGTTTTTAAAAATCCGGCCATCCTTTTTATGTAAGTGGCTGTACGCGTGGTGTGCGTGTGTCGTATCTCGCGTGTGAGTGTTACACGTGGCAGGCATTAGCCGCATGGAAACGCTGTGCTCGACCGAAGAAATGTGTCGTTGCCAGGTAGGGATTTGAAAGAATTAATTAATGAAATGGCTATCGTAACATAGAGTGGAAGACTACATCTGTGGGCACACACAAACACACATACATATATATATATGTTTGTGTGTGTGTTTTATATATATATATATAAAACACACACACACACATATATATATATATGTTTGTGTGTGTGTGTGTTATATATATATATATATATATAACATACACACACAAACAAACTTTAATATGAATAAGTTTTTCTGACAACTAAAAAAGTTGCCATATCTAAACCGACTAGGTTGTTTAATGGTTTAATGCATCACTATCCCAGTAGACTGTACTGCCGATGACATAAAGTTTGGGGTTAAAATCCTTTTACCATGTCCTAAATGGTTTTCCACTTTCCATTTCCCCCCATCCCCAAGTCAAGGAAGGTACATTTCCTATAAAAATTCAGCCATCCTTATCCATAACATATATATGTAATTAGTATATATTGTATACTTAAAAGCTGAAAGAGTAGTGGTGAGATGCGGTTAAAAAAATCTAGATATACTTCCACGTATGCATGCATCAGGTCATGTGATCTGCAGCTGTCGCTATTTATATTTAGTATCAATACCTATAAATAACGCTAGAATACAGGGCGAGACTCCAACCTTTTAAGTGACTACAATTAAGTCAAGTGAAGTTTGAAAGCGAACAATCTATATATTAAAATGTAATAAACTTTGTCTGCAAAAAAATATGTTTTTAAATACACTTTCTACCAAAATCCTACTTCACACACACACACATACACACACTTATAAACACACATACAGTTGAGTATACGCATGCATACACATACATACATACATACATACATTATTATTATCTCTCACGACAGGTCCATTACTTTTGTCAGTGACAACCAGTGCCAATGTCAAGGGTGTTCTGGAATTTCATTAAAACCTTTTCTATTAATTGAAATAGGTTACTATATACATATATCTATCTATCTATATACATATTTTATTATAAAATATTAAATATAGCTTATATTTCAAAAAAACTTTTTTCTCTCAATCACTTCAAAAGAGCTATGCAATTTCGTTATGCTGTGAAATTAGTTTTCTCCCACTTGAGTGCTTCTTGCACCAAAGACCCTTTGAGAAGAAGACGCGGGAGATAGGCAATATCCTCGCCAGTGTATGGAAGAGAAGAATTAGTTGAGTTGTTTAAAAAAGAGTTCCTGCTTGGAAACAGAGGTGTTACATCAGGTGATCGCTCGGGCGTGTCTGCAGCTGAAGAGAATCCTCTTTGACGGCTTTCCAACCCCCCACCTCCTTCACTCTTTCCTCCATCTTATCATTTCTCTTCCTCCTACCCCTCCTCCGTTCCACTACACCCCTTCAGGCGAACTGTGCCTCCTTTCAGAAACTCCTGACTAAGTCACCACACGCTTCAGTAGTTTAAAGGATCGCTCATGGAATGGAGATCTCAAGGTAGTTGAATGGGGCATTTTGTTTTCCGATTAAAGTTATTCTATTTGTCAAATTTGTTAGGACAACGCGATGATAGCTCCATCATCTTTATCGAAAATATAACCAAGATTCTCGATTAAAGGGCACTAACCGAATGAAGTTTGTTCGGTCTCCACCAGCGAATGTGCCCGAAGCCGCCCTTTAAGGTGATCTCTACGTCTTGAAGTTTTACACCACATTGCTGGTGAGATTTCTATCAACGCCAGACTAACACCCCATTTTACTCCACTCACTTCACCGTTAAATGTTCTCAACACTTAGAGTAAAAACTAGGCTTAATACCTTTCAGAAGATACATTGTTATACGTCTTTTAAAATATCTATCATATACTTTATTTGATAATATTTTCCAATATATTCAAAAAATATTTTGCTTTTTAAGATCTAATTTCAATTCATGTTGGCATTGGCCGACTGTAAGTGAAATGAAAAAAGGTTGGATATTAATATTTTGATTTTGTGTTATTTATTATGAAGAAAATTTAAGTTCTTCGGGAGATGGTAGCTTAAAAAAACTTGTAAATCAATACTTCACTTAAATAAAAGAAACATAGCAACAAAGTACACCGAATAATATAAAAGTATTACGGAGTAAATAAGAAAATAGGATTTATTTCAAAGAGAAGGATAAACAAATTTTTCGCAACTAGCCATGGAAGCATGGAAATACAAATCGGTCAACTTTGGCGTGTTTATAACTGTAGCTTATATTAATTATGTGAAGAGTTTGTTTTATCTCTTAGCAGCATTGAGGGATATCTACCGTTCGCAGAGGTCTAACATTTAAAAAATGTAATAGTCCCTGTGCATAAACGCGTGCAACTCGAAGAAGCAAATTTAAAATTATTATTAGATATGTGATGGGAATGTAGAGGATGCCAGAAAAGGTTAGTGTTTTTGAAGTATTTAGTCCAACAATTTTTTTTGTTAAAATAAATCAAATATTTCTTCAATCGAAACATAGAGTTAAATTTTCTTCACATGGTGACCTCAACAGTAGTTGTTGAATATTTGTTAAGGCTGTCCTGAATCTAAATGACCACTTTTTCTTTGAATTTATAAAGTTTGTCATCATGTCGCTATGCCCTAGAAAAATATTCAAAAACGATTAATATCAATATGTTAAAAAAAATTAAACTCCATTTTTCTACTGGAGCAATAATGTATTTATTCTGATCATATACGATCTGATCAAACACCGGGTATATTACCTATTAGTAAATAAAACAAACGTTTATTTTTTTACATTCTTGCACCCCTAAGAAATTATATAAATTATTGTGAGAATCAAAAAATTCAACTTTATATTTTAATGGATGTCGAGGTTTCATGACCACATGAATACGATTATTTTTTTTCAATATTGTATGTCTGTCTGGTACTCGGACTAAGGCCTAAACCATTTTGACGATCAGGCTAAAACTTGATAGCTAGGATATCCTCAGAGTGATTTCTAGAATCATCCATTCAATCCTAAAATTATTGGTTGTTTACTTAAAGGTGAAAAGAAAGGGGAAAAAAAAATCGATTTTCCCAAAAATCGGGTCCAACAATTTTGTTTAAATTTCATAACCAGGTATTGTTTAATATTATTATTATTATTATTAGCATCGCGTCTTACTACCCGTTCTGGTTGTACTCACTTACGCTAATGTGTAATGGTATGGTGATTGTGAGATGAAATGGAGGAGCTACAGTTTAACGTGGAATCCGAACCACGGTGGAGGCCTGGCATTCCCCACATTCACAAGAATGTCTTGTCAGAGGTGAAGGAAGTGTTTGGTAATCAGTTTAATATTATAAACCCAATTTTAAGTCTTATTTTTCCGTGAAAATACCATTGAGGGTATTTTAGAAAAGCGGCAATTTCCAATGTTAATCATATTTCTGGAACTCTTTAAGATACTAAGTTTCTTATCATTTTAAAATTGTATTACTATTAAAATAAAATAACAATATATTTATATAAAACATATAGCTTATGAGAGATTGGAAAATTATTATTTTATAGTTTGTTCTAGAAATTTGATCGTTTTGCTCTTTGGTGAACAGAGATGTTATTTTTTTCTCACCCGCCTCGGTGACGTAGTTGGCTAACGCGTTAGTCATGTTGAGCTCGACTGCTGAGGACGGGGAGATCGAGGTTCGAATCTCGGTCGGGTGAACTGGGAATCCATTAGAGTAATTAGTACTTAAAGCGTATAACCCGAACGGGTAGTAAGACGCGGTGCTAAATATTATTATTATTATTACTTTTTTCTCAAAATGTTTCTGTTACAGTGTATATAATTTTATTTATGCTCCTCGGTGGATTGTAATACTCTTTTTACCATCATGAATATACTATTTTGTTTAAAATATTTTAAAAGTTTTGAGTGAACATTGTAATTTTTAGTCAAAGGAGTGAGAAAATATGCGCGCTGCACCGTGTCATTAATTTTTAGTTGTTCAGTTCTCTACTTTAGTTCTGTGCCTAGGTATGTTGCACTTTTGATCAATGCAAAATTACCCAAACAAGTTTAGATTATTGATATTTTCAATGAACCTGGTATTTTCTAATATATGCATCACGATTGACACGGTTTTATTTATCATTTGCGACTTTACTGAAATATAGATACATATTACGCGCAAAAGGCCTTATTTCCCATCTGGAGTGTTCACATACTTACACGCGTTGAATAAATATGAGGAAGATATAATTAAGATATAATGTAACCTCATTAGTGTAAGGGTAGCTTTGGAAAACCACTCCAGGAAAAGTATATAAGTACAACTGGTGTGGGTTCTAGCGCGCAGTCTATTTGTGACTAACAAACCATACCAGGTGAGGCTAAAGCAGAATTCAAACCACAATGACATTTCGTGTTAACACGTATTATGATGATTTAAATAAATAACTATCTCAATAAATTATATTGAAGTGCTCACACTGTCGTGATGTGTTGTGACATGTTATACGTTATCCGAAGCCGGAATGCGTGTTAACATGCCATAACACGCATTAGCCCAAGAGTTGGACATCCAGATTTTCTTCAGACGTGTTGAAGCATCAGAACGTGACACTTATGTTTCTGTATTCACACTTTTTCTTTGTAAGATATTGAAGGGTAGAAAACTCCTTTATTGACATCCTAATGTATATTTTGAAACGCTCTTCATCTTTCAAAAGTTCAGGCCATAAAGTATGAAATTAGCCAAATTCACCCCTCTTAGCAATGAGATGTATCCACTCTCTCATATGTTCCAGTGCAAATAACATACTAGTAGCGGCTATAATCGCCTCCTTTTTATCAAGTTGAGCTAATAGTCTTTCATCCATTTTAGTACTGTTCATTTGAAGATTTGATTAAACGAATCGCACACAAAATGTTGTGCTCTGATCATAATTACAAAGTCAGCTGACAACAATTCATCTCCAAACGACACAATACATCAGATACATCAGAGCAATGCCCACAAACGAAAGTCTGATACATATGCACATTTTTTTTATCGCCGCGTTTAACTGTTTGTATTATACGCGTAAAGCTCTGCTAATCATGCTAATGGGTTAAGAATGTAGACGGAGGAATCTAAAGTAAATGTACCCAAATTGGCGTGGTAGGATAATGTGAAACCATTTAGGAAAGTATACTCTCAGAACACCCGACAGGTATTCTAGTTCCAGTTTCCCTGTTATCAGTATCATAAGTTATGACACATTAAGAGTGTTCAAGTAAGCTTTGAATACTTTTCTTACTTCTTTGTTTAAACCTTATGCACTCTTAAGGCGATTGGCCCTTTTAATTTGGCGTGGAAATGCAGAACCATGGGAACAAACGGTTATCCTGAAGAAGTTTTATTGTTTTGCAATTTTCTTTTCGGAAACGTTTTGTTCAAGAATAAAATTATGTTCTTAAGTTATACTTTTATATACACACCTCCTCTATAGTTTTAACAGTGATCAAATATCGATAAAATTGACATTTTTCAATAGAAAACTGCTGGCTTCATAACAAAAAATGAGAAAATGTAGCAATTAATAAACATCAATACATTTTCTTAGAAGGGGTTGTAATGATATTGGTTTGGATTAATATAAATTATGTAAAAAGTTATGGATAAAGGTAATTTTTATTTAAAGTAATATATGTAGAGTAACCTTTTAAGATTCATCCATGAAGAAACACGCGCTTCTCAGAAACAATGTGAAAAGGATCTAACCACTAAAATATATTTTTTTTTACCATCTCAGTAGGATGCATTGTCGATTCCGATTACACAAAGGAAATCTTAATTGGCGAACAAAGGGCCAATTAAGAGCTAGGGGGGTGGGGGAGTATGTTG